>JAKUAI010000073.1:0-45027 GCA_030674695.1 Diutina mesorugosa
GGGCGGGCGGGACGGCTTGTACAGAGGAACGGCGACGTCACCATGCATAAGTATATAGAGCGAGAGGAAGGTAAGGTTCATGCCGACGGAGGGCTCGGCACCGATGCCGGAAGCACTGAGGCAGCAGGGGTAGCGGGGACGTCGTCGGCGGCAGGGATATCGTCGAGATCGTCGTCCATATCGACGTCAAGTTCATTAGTCAGTAGTGTTGGTGGTTTAGCGCTCAGGGCTTCTTCTGGAGGAGCATCGTCGGAGTCGTCGGAGTCGTCGCTATCGGAATCACTGCTGTCAGAGTCACTGTCGGAACTACTGTCGTCACTGCTTCCGTCACTTCCGTCACTTCCGTCTCGCGGGGCAACATCCGCAGGCAAGTTATCAGGCGACTGAGCCACTAATATCGTGGGGAATTCCAAAACCATTTGGTCTTTTAGCAGATCAGCAATCGTCATGTTTTCATCCAAGGCCACTGCTCCACTACCAACAATCAGAGCGAGGTAGAAATGTGGGGTGGTCAACTCTGGAAACTCCCGTGCCACCACCGTCGGCGGCAACGCCTGTTTCCAAGTAAACAGTTCCCGGAGGCGGTTACTATTAAACCTATGCTTCACTGTTCTGTTAGCGTCATAAAGCACCCATTCGATCGTCCACACGTATTGGCCCTGTTTTTTATCGTAGCCCAGCTTATTGGCTCCCGCCCGAGCCATCCCTGGCGGGAGGGCCACCACCATCGTATTCTGGCGTTTCGTCAGCACCATCGCCTCGGGGAAAACCTTTTTCAACTTAGCCACCCTTGGATCAAGCTGGAGGCGCTTATTTTGTTGGAACTGTTGTTGCTGCTGGTGATGGCCACCAGCGCGTTTGAACACCAGACGAGCCTGGGTCCGCACATCGTCTTTGGAAACATCGACGTGCCGTTTAAAATTGGTCAAAAACGATGCGTCTCGTCGCAAATGGATTGGCGATGAGCTGAGGTCATCGCGCTCGATGAACCTGGTAGGGTCGAGCTGGCCGGAACAGCTAAACAGCTGCTTATGTTGTTTGACACAGGTCACCAGACACGTCGTCCGCTCACACGCCGGACACTTGTACTTGCCTGGCTCCAGACATATACAGCACTCCACCATGATTGATTAAATGACTGAGGAAAGGATGAGGGTCTGGAAAATGGGTAAAATGCAATGGGAAATGGAATATAGGGAATGCAAAAGGATAAATAACGCCAATCAGTTATGGAAACGTTTCGTCTGATGGCTGTCGTATGGAGTATTTGGTAGTTAGGCTTAGAGTGTATATCAACCAGATGCTTATCGTGCGACTTGTACTAACATACTAGCGATGAGCGTAGACCATAGAGTTGATGATACAATCACTGATTGTTGAGATTGTTGATGTTGTAAATTGGATATCAACTCCGCTTGTTTTGTTTTACGTTAATTTTGTTTCAAGTCTGTTTGTGTTTGATAATTGATAATTTCGTGGTGGCGTTTGAGATTCCGGTGGGGCTTCCCCTCCTCGCTAGCCACCCCCAATTTTTCGTGTAAGGTCGCGCGCGCCCCGCGGCGGGCGCGATGCGGCGGCGCCAGTTAACTCCCGAGAATCTCCTCCCCGGCCCACACCTCGTCATGGGCAACGACCACCTCTCCCGCGGCAACACGGTGCTGCCGGTGCGCCTGGCCGTTGCCGGTGCCATCCTGGGCGCGGTGGCGCGGATGTTTACCGCCCCGTTGGATACAATTAAGATCAGGATGCAATTAGCGCCGCCAGGGCAAGGGCGCTTTGGCCACATCGTCGCCGCCACCGTGCGCCATGAGGGCGTCCGGGCGCTCTGGAAGGGTAACGTCCCCGCCGAAATCATGTACGTGTTTTACGGCGCCACCCAGTTTGCGCTGTATCAGGCGCTCAACCAGGCGCTCGCCCGGTTGGAGGACAAGTACCCTCACGCGCTTGAACCCGTCGCCAGTCTTGGCCTTCACAGTTTAGTGACGGGGTTTGGCGCCGGCGCCACGCTGACTTTTATCACCTACCCGTTTGACCTTTTACGGACGCGGTTGGCGGCGCTGACGTCGAGGGAGCTATTGTCGATGCGATCGGTTTTAAAGACAATCGGTTCTCCCCGGGATTTGTTTAAAGGGATAAACCCGACGATGCTCGCCGTGGCATTAAACACCGGATTGATGTTTGCCACCTATAACCAGGCGCGCCACGTGTCCAAACGCTACGCCGACTTCCCGTTTATCGAAGGCGTGTGTGGCTTTATCGCTGGTGCCACTGCTAAAGCCATTACCTTCCCTTTGGATACTCTTAGAAAGCGGTGTCAGATGTCGCAGCTGAGGCTGCTGGCGTGGCAAATGACCGTCAAATTGTGGAACGCCGGTGGCATTCGCAGTTTTTACCAAGGCGTCACGGTGGCACTTATAAAATCAGCACCGACACTGGCCCTCTCCATGTGGGCCTACGAATGGACTTTAGGAGCTTTTGAACGAACTGGCGTCTAGCATAAGCGTTTATTCGTTTATTCGTCTGTTCATTATTTGATTACACGGTCATGGTGTTGACGGCGACGGGGTCTCCCTCCGTGGCACGTGACTCCCAGTACGACTGGAGCTGACGGTCAACTACCCATACCGCGGGGATGCCGTTAAGCTTACCGGAGATATAGTACTCGTTAACTCCGATGAACCGGCGCATGGCAATGATTTCATCGGGCACCACCTCCCCCAGGACCATCGTCACCGGGCTAACGACTCCCGCCAAGGTCACACTTGCCATAAATAGGGGAGTGAGGAATTTCATGGGCTATAAACTAAAGCCATTGGATGCGTTTGTATATATAGAGGTTGTGGTGGTGTGGGTGTCTCAGGTGGTATGCGGTGGGAACGCATCGACAAATTTTTGTGATCACCACCACTAATATATAGAGTTGTCATAGAAGGCAATTGGTCATAATCTTTGGATTCTTTTCGCGTTCAGTATGGGGAAGTTCAAGTTTATTCGCACTACCTCCAATTGTTCGAGTCTCCAATTAAAAGTGTAAGCAGGGAGCCATAGTCAAAAATCACATCACAGATTTTTAATGATTCAATTTGTCTTTAAATTTGGAATTGGTGAGTGAAGAAGCTCAATTGATTTGGTCGATGTTTATGAGATTTAAGTGGAATTGAAGTACGCTCCGTACGAATTTATATTTTTGTAGTAATTTCCGTAAATCAAAAACTTGCTTCCAGGATCGAAATTTGGTAAGAGCCTAGATGAAATCATCAACGCTGAAGGGATACAATTTAATATACTTCCATGGGAAATGGAATAGAAATTGATTAGTAACCAACAAGGGCTCATTGAAATAAGTTTGATGTTAATAAATCACAAAAACGAGCTATTTTCCGGGGGAAGTGTAGATTTCATCAGGTCATTCGGTCGACACAACCACCAGATGTGTGCTTCATTCAAGTACTTCTTTTTGCCAGAGACTGCTTGTAAAAGGAGAAGATACGACGAAGACAATACCAGAGCTATTTGGCAGCAACTGTGCATTAGTGAAAACTACAGTGATGACTTTCAACTTCGTTTAGAGCGTGATAAAAGCATTAAAGAACTTGATTGAAATGGTACCGATAATTTGCAGTCTTAAATATTATGTACAAGACTGGAACGTATACGCATGATGATAGTGTCAGCAGTAGCGTCAGCTTCCAGGAAACTCGTCAAACCGTATAGACGCTGTTAAAAATTGTAACTGTGCCTACAGACTTGAGTTAGCTATTCTAGGTGCATCAATTGACGTGCTCTCTGTATTCTTCATGACACACCTGCATATAATCAGTGTGTTTAGACGAGGATGTCGTCACTGCCAAAAAAACCTTTTTTTTTAAGAAAATTCTTTTTTGCTTCCCGTATGGTTAACCCATAGCCGCTATAAAGTAGGGTAAAGTAGGGGTTACGTACATCTTTAATGTTGTTCGTTTAGATTTTCTCCTTTTCCATATATTCGACCAGCCCGTACCCCCAGCCTGTTCCGAGTCCTTTTTTTTTGTGTAGTCTGGTACATGGTTTTGGATCGGAGGCAGAATAAAAAAAATTTCGAAAAAAAAAATTTGAAATAATTTTTGACGAGTGGTGTGTTATATGCAAGATTCAAACCATCAAATTGTGGCAAGCTAAGCACCACACGTATCTCAATGGTTTTGCCAGCGTTGTTTTCATGTCATTGAAAGGTTATGAATAGAAGCTTATTCTTGAAATCAGAATGATCACTGGGGTAGTTGCACAGCTCATGAAAAACTGTTTATAGTGTACAGCCTTTTGAATTAAATGTTGCACTTGGAACTGATATTGAATGAATTTGAGCTTCCGACACCTGAGTATGAACGTAGCTCATCTCGTCATTGATAAGCCTCGTGCGAACTAACCTAAATGTTTCATATAAATTTGGGAGACTCTTTCAATGAACGTCAACCTTGCCTTTAGATCACAAGAGCGAGCTTTTTTGGATAGACCGCAGCATACTATGGCAATCAAATATGACGATGGACCTTTATAAGAGTGTACACAAGACATCACGAACGCCATTCACCTGCAATTTCTAAGACTCGAACCTAAGCGTGACGATGTTACTATTTACGCTGGCATGGAAAGCATTGTCAAACTCTAAGCAAAGGCGACTCGAGGCGTAAACACAAAGTTTACAACTATAACGAATTGAGTGCATTCTTGTAACAATGTAGTTTTGACGATGGACTGACTTAACGAGACCAAATCTCGTGTGTGGATCGCTACAGGGTGGTCGGTACTGATATTAGGCATGATATTAAATGAATGACATGACGGCGTAAATGAGGTGCCTAGTAGCCCATACGTTTGATCACGTACTCCTGGGCAAGCACCCCGAACGACAAGTCCAACCCCTTACGGATCCAGTCGCGCACCCACTGGGCGGGGTCGATGTCGCCGTCGTCGCCGAACCGCTCCAAGTCTTCACCGTTGAGCCACTGCGCCCACTTAAGCGGGAACGGCTGGGTCTTGGTGGCGATGGTGATGTCGTTGGTGATATCTTTGAGCACCACGGTGAAGGAGAAGTTGCCGGGAGCGTCACCAGCAATGGTTTCGATGTCGTCGTCGCCACTGTCGCGGCTGACACACACGGGCTGAATGCACACGAACAAGTTCAGCTGGTTGAGTTCGATCTGGTCTAAGTGGCTCTGCTTCTCCGCCAGCTCCTGGGCGATGCGGTGGTAGTCCTTGATCAGCAGCTCCAAATTGGCGTAGCAGAGCTTGTCGCCGTCGACCAGCTTGCCGTAGAACATGCTCAAATCAGTGGCCTTGGAGTCGTCCACCCCTTCAAGATTAGAGTGGTTGAAGCTGGTGACATTGACGGCAATCCCCCCTTCAACCTGAGTCATCACCCGCTTAAATTGAGCCGATACGAGCAGATCGAGGTATTTAAGCTTAGCGTCGTAGACCAAGAGAATATTGAGTAATTCGTCATCTTCACTCATAAGCCCCTGAGTGATCTGTGAGCTGACATTGGTGAGCAACGAGTTGAGACGGGCGCCTAAACTGTTGATGTCAGGTTTCAGCAACGCCGCGTCCTCGGAAGCCAAGTACTCCTTACCCTTGCGGTTAAGTTCGTTGGTCAAGTTCAGGGCGTTTTGGTAGGTTTGTTCCGAGATTTGCTGGGCGTTAGTGGCGAGAGAGCCGAGGAGCCCCTTACCCGACCCCCACCACGACAGAATGGCATTGACCACGTCCAGCAGTTCCTGTGACGGTTCATCAGTTTCAGCAGCGGCTTTGGTTTCAGTAGTGGGCGCAGCAGTGGCTTCAGCCGTGGGTTCGGCGTCGGTGTCCTTGGTGGGCGCATTAGTGGCTGAGGTGTCCTTTTTCGCCGTCATCTTCTTTTTGGTGGTGGTAGTCTTGGGAGCCTCGTCTTTAGTAGCATCCTTTGCTTCAGATTTGGACTCCTTCTTAGCGGTGACGGTCTTTTTAGGGTCTTTATCTTCCTCGGCGAGTTCGTCGAGGAAGTCCAAAAGCTCCTCGTTATTGGCGTCGCCGGGCGGGTGGGGGGTGCCTGACTTCGAGTCGGGAAGCAGGTTGATGAAGTCCAAGACGTCGTCGGCCTCAGACATGGCAGCACGGAGGAATTGGCTTCGACGAGAGAGTGGTGTGTGTAAGGGGGTACCCTTGGTGCGACGGGGGGCTTTAAGGGTGAGAGTCGCGCGTCCCGTCGCGCACTAACAAGAATCGTGCGACCCAATGTAGTAGCCAAAAGGCGAGCTCTGATTGCTTCGAAAAGTGATGCCACCGTATCAGAATGAAGTAAGAAAAAGTAATTGAGTGAACTGAGTAATGAAAGAACAAATCGTATCATATCCTTTGACGTTTCTATGCTGGGACTTCTAGTCTTTTAGCTCATACTAATCGCACGACCCACTATAGTAGACGAAGTTAGCACTCGTTGCCCTAGCATACGACGTCACCGCATCAAAATAAAGTAAGGGCAAGCAAATGACATGAGCTGATGAATAAAGAAGTAAAACTCCTGTCCTTCTCTTTGTACAATCCATTAGTAGACTTCAAGTCGTATAGCTAAGGTAAACCGTGTAAGTCACAGTGATAGCCCCACAAGCCACCAGTTACTTTGAGTATTGGTAGACGCCACAAACTCAACACAGAGAGACTAGAACTTCTTGATTAGTGAAGTGAGAATAGACCAATGAAATTCTCATCGTAAACCAATCCATTTTTGGGCTTATTAACTTCATATCAACCGTGCTTTGTGTCTAAAAGCCCCGCAAACCTGTCACTTCCTAAAACTAAAAGGAATGACTCCAAAGAATCAAGCCAAAGTACGCCTACTACATAAACTAAATTGAGCTCACGATTAATGTAATGACCAATTCATCATCTTATTTGTGTCATCTATTTTTGGATTTAGCCGATATTTACGATCTGTGTCTGACGTTGTGACGGTTTTTTTTTGACGTGTGTCCTGTTCGCGCGGTGCCTGACTACCTGAGTTTTTCCGCCGACCCGATGCTTCCACCCCCGCACTGAGCGCACCGCACTAACAGCGGCACGCGCGCGCCAACATAGTGGCGATCGTTTGCTTCCTCACCCACACTACCACCAAATGGGCGCCCTCGATACACCGGAAAACAAGCCCCACAAACGCGAGTTGTGTCCCTACCAGGTGTGCCAGGACCCCTTCGCCACCACCTGGGTCCACTGCGCCACCTGCGCCCAAGCCTACCACCAACAGTGCGCCCACCACGACGCCGCCGACGAGCCGTTTACCTGTGACCGCTGCGCCCACAAGCGGCGACGACCGCGCCTGTCGTCGCTCGAGCTGGCGAGTGCCTTGCTGCCGCGGGCGGCGCTGGCGCCGGTGGCGACCACCCCTCAGAGCGAGGGTAACGGCCAGCGCAAGCGCGAGGCGCCGGTGGCGCTACTAGCGCTGAGGCGCGAAGCGAAGCCGCCGTTGCCGCCGTGGCTGCGACCGCACGAGCCGCTATTCGGGTGGGAGTGGCGCGAAGTCGTCATCGCTCTAGCCACCCAATACGGCAAACAAGTGGATCCCCACCCGGCGAAAGTGGCGCGGGCCCAGTCGGACTTAGGGGCGTTTTACCAACAATTGTGTAACGCCAACATTCCCGAAACGACGAATAAGGGGTTAAAGAAAACCGTCTACGATCTACTGGCGTTGTCACGCCTGCCACGCTCCCATCGCGCCATCATGGAAATTCTGAAACTGATAAACCCGGAGATTATCGAGGATTATTTCGCGTTTTATGAGGCGTGTGTGGCCATTGGGGTGGCCAATGTACCGCCGCCGCAAGCTCCCGGAGCCGAATGGGCGCCACCAGTGACATCACCAAAACTTGAACCAGCAGCAATTGTCACAAAAAGACCCCACACTTCCAATTCTGAAACCACTCCTGAAACCACATCTGAAACAACATCGTCATCTTCTTCTTCATCATCGCTGCAGCTTAGTAAGCGACCCCGGTTTGACCACCCCAGTCCGGTACTGGAGGTGGAAGACGGTGAGTTACTGCTCAAACCAACGATGGCCCCGTGGGAGTTCCAAGTGTTAGCGTTTGCCCTCGCCGCCCAGTATAACGTCGATACTCGGTCGTCACCCGAATGGGAGCGCCGCGTCGCCGCCGACCCTGACGAGTGCCTTGAATTCATGTATCAGATGTCATTAGTGCTGCCACATCAGGAGCTTACGCTTCTGACGTATACCGGCAGTTATATGGACACCCAGCTGCCTCGACCGTTTGAGAAATGGAGACAATTGGGCCGTCGGTTGACCCCCGTGGTAGTGCCGTTTTATTTAGCCTACTACCGCGTGTGTGTCGAACACAGCATCGAACCAAAAATGTTGATATAATGAGACACGAGATGAGACACGAATGATGACACCAGTGATGACACCAATGAAACTGATGATGAAACCGATTCTGAGACCATGAGACACTATTTATTGCTAACGAAACAATTAAGGACTATCGCCATGATCGTATAACTTTTTTCTTCCTATCGGAAGTGTGCCAAATAAATGTATTATACGCGTGAAACGATTTGAGTATGGTAGTTAGATAAATTATATCTAGAAGTCGAAACACGTACCAATCCTTTTCTACTAAAATGTCACTACTCACGCTGGTGATGCCGTGATATCAGTATTCAAACTTCTAAGGGAGATTGTCAGGAATCAGGTGCTACGCCAGCATTCGAGACACTAAGGCTAAAACCTATGAATTCGCTGGTGGCGATTGTACGCCATCTGATGACGACTACCCTTCATCTTATACGAAAGTGTACAATCTGTTTCATTACCTGTTTACACCGTGGTGGCATGCCTGCTCAATTTACAATTATCATTAAATTTATACGATTCATCATGATTACCATTTTCGAAAGATTTTGTGAATTTTCACAAATCATACAATTATCACTATAGACACTTCCCGCTTTCAAAGGAATGAAGCAATGATGCCACTACGAACATCATTCGCAAGGTTTCTCAAGCCAAGTCTTCAGTAAGCGCATATCTTAACCATAACATATTGCTTCCAAAAGAAAGCGCAACTCAGTCCCAAAGCTAACTATGTCCCGGCCAGTTTTAATCGATCTAGCTTAGCCTACCACCTCAACAGTAATAATCAAATTTATCACACTCCTCTACACTTCAAAGGGGTAACGATCTACTACTGTCGAAGTGACGATAGACCTCAATCGACACCCAATCCTAAAACGAAATTGCTCATGCAAATCATCACCTTATTACCATTTCCAAATAGGTCGTTTCAATGGAATACAAGCTCATTAATGTACCCATTATCTTCCCTTAATCAGGCAAATCACTCCCGCCTACTGATGGCGGCTGAAAAATTCGCGGGACCCTAGCCCCACCCAGCCTACAACCACCAAGCATCCAATAAACCAACCGAATTCATTATAAAATTGAATGAAAAAGCTCTCACCCTACAACTACAACAAACTACTCATACCTCATCACATTCCAAAACTCCACACCCTCTCTGCTTCGTGCCCTCCTCCTTCACAGTCGTTCTTCGCGCGCGTTCGATCACCGTTGACGACGATGGCACCGAAGAAGGCGGCGACGCCCATATTCGCCAATAAGGAGGATGGCCAGTTCCGCGAGGCGCTCAAGCTCTACGACTCCAAGCAGTACAAGAAGGCGCTCAAGCTCGTCGACCAGACGCTCAAGAAGAACCTGGCCCACGCCGAGCTGGCGGCGCTAAAAGGGTGTCTCAACTTCCAGCTCGGCCACAAGGACGAAGCAGAGCCCTACATCACCAAGGCCATTGCTAAAGAACCGAACAACTTCCTCGTGTGCCATTTGGCCGGCATCTACTACCGCAGCGTCGAAAACTACCCCGAGGCCGCCAAGTGGCTCAAGGCGCTGATGGACAACGGCCTGCCCAATAAGCCGATCTTGAGGGACTTGGCCCTGTTGCAACTGCAGGTGAGAGACTACAAACACTTGAAAGAGCTGCGCCAGCAGTACCTCGAGTCCCAGCCGGGGTACCGGGCCAACTGGACGGGGGTGGCGGTGCTGCACCATCTTGCCGGTGATCCCAAACAGGCGGTGCTGACGTTGGTCAAGATCGAGGACTTGATCAAACCCCACATGACCGACGCCGACAAGTACGAGCACCTGGAGTGCGTGTTGTATAAGGTGCTGCTCATTGCTGAGCTGGGGGACTACCAGCAGGCGTTGGAGACGTTGGAGGCTGATTCCGAGTCCATCTTGGATAGATTAAGCTTCCACGAGTATAAGGCTAAATACCTTATGCTTTTGGGCCGCAAAGATGAAGCGGCGACGGAGTACCGCCGTCTACTCCAACGGAACCCGGATAATGCCGGCTACTATAAGCTATTGGAAACTGCGTTGGGCACGAGCAACGCCGATTTCGTCGTGCGCTACTCGTTATACCAGAAATTGGCTCTGTTTTACCCGAAGCTGGACCCCCCCGCCTTTCTTCCGCTTACGTTTTTGCCCGCCGACCTGCCCCAATTTGCCGAACTGGCCCGCAACTACGTCATTGGCCAATTGAAGCGCGGCGTACCGCTGACGTTCGTCAACGTCAAGCCTATCTACAAGGATAAGGCCAAGCGGGCGGTGATTGAAGGCCTCGTCACCGATTTTTACGAAACGCAAGTGCCCGAGTTGGAGAAGAAAAACCCCACCATCAGAGTGTGGACTCAGTACTTCTTGGCGCAAAACTACTTGTACCAGGGCCACTACGACCAGGCCCAGCGCTACGTCGACTTGGCCCTCAAACACTCCCCCACCCTCGTCGAGCTCTATATCCTCAAAGCCCGCATCACTAAGCACCAAGGGAAGCCCCAGGAAGCGGCCCAGATCATGGACGAAGGCCGCCAGCTCGATTTACAGGACCGCTTCGTCAACTCCAAGGCCACTAAGTACCTTTTGAGGGCCAACCGTGTCGACGACGCCGTCGCCACCATCTCCCTTTTCACCAAGCTCGACGACGACGCCGTCAACGGGTGCAAGGACTTGCACTTGATGCAAGTGAACTGGTTGCTTGTGGAATCCGGTGAGGCCTACACCAGATTATACCGCGAAGCGCAGGCGGTGGACGATGAAGAACACCAGGAGTTGGCTGAGTTGTACCGCGGGCTCGCGTTCAAGCGGTTCCACAGCGTCGTCAAGGTGTTTGAGACCTTCTACAACGACCAGTACGACTTCCACCTGTACTGTATGAGACGGGGAACTCCTAGAGACTATGTGGCCACCCTCAAATGGGAAGACCGCATCCACGGTACTCCCATCTACGTCAGAGCCATCAAGGGTCTCCTGGACCTCTACTTCGATATGGCCAAGGCACAACAAGCTGCTGCCAGTGCCACCAACGGCTCTACCACCACCAAAAAGCCGCAAAAGAAAGCCAAGAGAAAGTACACCAAAAAGCAAAAAGAATGGGCTACCAAAGTGGAACTGGTCAAAGACGACGAGGACCCGTTTGGCGTAACTGCCTACGACGAGGTGGCGCTGGCGGGTAACGCCTTGGACCAGCTTCTCACCCTCGTGAAGCCGTTGCTGGAAGAAGCTAAAGACTACGTCACCACGTGGAGAGTGCTTTTCGATATTTATTTGCTTCAACAGAAGTACGTCTTGGCGTTGCTGGCGTTGAAGCAGTTGGCGCGCTTGGGCGACGACGTCACCGCCAAGGTGGCGACATTGAAGGAGACGGTTGAGGGCGATTCCGAAGCCAACGCCGCCATCAAACAGGTGGTGGCCAAGGGCATCGACGCCGCCTTCGGATAGAATATAGAGAATCAACACAAAGATTACAGGTGTTAACATCAAAGACCTGATTGATTTTTCTCTGTTCAAGCAACCGTAGAATCGATGACGACAATCATAAGACTTTGAGACGTCAAGTAGAGAAAGATACCATTATTCAAATTATTGTGTTATCTTTATATTGAAACTACTGTGATGGTAGTGAAATACCAGAGATGTCACCCACCAAGTATTTAGTGAAAACTGGAAAGAGAGAATACCAAACACCTTTCAGATTATTGTGTATTTTTTTTATTCAAACCACCGTAATGTAAGAGGTAGTATTAAAGATGTCATCTATACAATACCCTTAAATAACAAGTAGACAGTATTGAGCAGATTTCATAGACACAGTCTCTTTCCATTTGAACAACCACACATAAATAATGATAACACTTCACTAGCTTGTCATCCAGCCTTCGACTTGGGATCTCGCGACACCAGCGGCTAAATTAAGGGTCTGAGTGCCCATAGGGAAGTAACTCACCGTGTACCACAACGCCGCCAATAACTGGATGGCAGCAAACACAATCAGCAATATTGTCAGTTTGAGCGAAAGAGCACTGACGAGTGTCATCACAATTGAAGTGAAAAACGCCACCGTAAATATAAGGCGGGTGCTCAGTACTAAGTGAGTAACGTAAGCCACAAACCCTTGAAGAACACCAAAACTGACGAGGAAAAGCAACAGCCCCAACGACCATAATATGGCAAACTTACGTGGCTTCAACAGCAACACGGGAAATAAGAAAATACAGATGATCCAACAACTTAAAGCCCCGCCGAAAGTAAGGGCGAAAAGAAGCATTCTATCCCACCGAGAGAGCTCAAACATCCCCGGATCACTGGTGACGTACTCCTCATCTAATTGGACACCCCGAGAGAACGGATTGAGCCGCTGGAACCGTGCCTGCCACCGGTCACTTGACGATTGAGGTTCGGTAACGGGTAAGGGAAGCCCGGGATCTTCCTGAGCTAAAGGGACATACTTGTTGCGGAACGACTTGAAGAACAGCATGTCAACTTGAATATGAGTTATTGGATGCCAATTGGCGTGTGATTTCCACTAGTGAGGGATTTGTGTGGTGATCTTAGTTGGTATAGATATCAGTCCAAAACAGGATCACAATTAATCTGGGATGCCTTCAACGAATAGTTGGGATCAACTTTCACAAAAGTAGTATCGGAATAGTCGATTAATTTGCGTTGCCAGCTTCAATTGACGTGGTAGTCGTAATAGGGACAGGTGCGATATCAGGCGATCACAGGCTCGCACACACTGTAATCGCGCCCGTCCCCAGCTCCCTCCCCTTTCTTAAGGCCACCTCCTATTACCGTCAAATACCACCAATTCTGTCAAATGCTGGAGCTGGATTTTGTCAAGACGTACCTCAAGTTGATCCTGTTGTCCTCGGATAAGCCCGCCGACCAGTTTTTCTCCACCGGTGACTACAACCAGTTGCCGCTGTTGGGCCCCAGCTTGCCGTTGCTCCGCTTCCCCTTCCCCAAAGACAACCAAGCCACGAGTAAAAACGAACAGGATCGTCACATCAAGGTCGGTTTCAAGCTGATTAAGCCGCCGTTCAAGTTTTCCGCCGAGGTCGACACTCCGGCGCACGTCCTGGTTTTTAGAGTGAAGCAGATGTTGATCGAGCTGGTTCCGGCTCTTAAGGAGGCTGGCGTGACGCCGCAGGACTTGAAAGTGTTGATTAAGCTGAAAGTGGTCAGTGACCTGGCCCAGTTGCTGCTGGTAGTGGCTGACGATGCTGATTCTGCTAGTGCGACGGTCATGGTATCGGCGCCGGCAGCGTCGGAAAAGTCAGAGGTGTCGGAAGGGAACACCGCGAAAGCCACTATCGACGCTACTACCGTCACTCCAGCCACGTGGACAAAGATTCAACAAGCGTTAGCCGCTGACGTTGGCGAGGCGCAAGCCACTCAACTAGTGGCTAAGTTCAAGGCTGCTGTTTAACCCATATATCTCTACTCACAATCAAAGTTATTCCACCCTTGCCATAGCTAATCTAATCAACAAAATAGACACAATAATAATTACGTTAATTCATTATATAGATGCTATTAATCTAGTCCGCCGTGTATCAACTAATTGGCGTAGCGGCGGCGCACTAAGTCGACGAGACGGTTACCGGCGAGGTGCGCCTTGTGCTCCTCCACCGCGTACGCCGCCACCCCGATCGTCACCCCAATCACGGGATCAACCCACCGGTTGAACAAGTAGCGGTAAACCATGGTTTAGATAGTTTACGAGGACTAAGGACTGGATACCGGTAAATCAGACCCTGCTTGTGAAAAAGTGCGACCTCGACACAATGAGCGACAACGGGTACAACGGTTAAACGGCCAACGGGTAGGGAGCTAAGCGAGCCATCTTCACTATAAATTTACTCAAATTTGAGAAGTTGAGTCAAATTCCATAACATAGACTTTTATAGAAGGTTAATGGCCACTGGTGTTACTCATTCCACTTTAAGTCAGAGTATAGTTTATCCCTACCATTTATACACCAAAATAACGAGTAACGATTACTTACTAGGCTCAAATCAGAACTACACCCGATACCAGTACCCTAATCAATTCAATACTTACAGTTGAATACCTTTCCCATCAAATTAGAGGCGTTACTAATTCTCTTCTGTTTGTCGGTCCCCGGAAGTCACACAATTGGTTGGCGCACGCCGCATCGCCACCCCACTCGCGGAGTCGAAAAAAAAATTCTCCTCCTGCCCCAGCTCGTCGTTTGCAAACCTTTAAATAAAAGAGAGGAAGAAGAGATGGCTGCGGTGTTCCCGAGAACGTGTTACAAGTGTGGTGAGGTCGGCCACTTGGCCGACGACTGCACCCAGGAGGAGAGATTGTGCTACAACTGCCGCAAGCCCGGTCACGAGTCCGGCGACTGCCCCGAGCCCAAGCAGCCCACCACCAAGCAGTGCTACTCGTGCGGTGACGTCGGCCACGTCCAGCTGGACTGCCCCACTCAAGCCCAGGGGCTGAAGTGCTACAACTGCGGCCAATTCGGCCACATCCTGAAGCACTGCACCACCAACGGCGGTGCCCCCGTTGCCGCTGGTCCCAAGCGTGCCGGTGCCCCCGGTGCTGCTCCTCGGGCCGGCTCTCGCGGCACCACCTGCTACAAGTGCGGTGGGCCCAACCACTTTGCCCGTGACTGCCAGGCGGGCGTCGTCAAGTGCTACGCCTGCGGCAAGAACGGCCACATCCTGAAGGAGTGCCGCCTGGCTGCTGGCGGGGAGAACTTTGGCGCCAAGACCTGTTACAACTGCGGCAACACCGGCCACATCCTGAAGGAGTGCCCCGAATAGACGCCCAATGGCGCGTTAACGACAAAAATAGGGGAGCGTTTAGGGGTACCTGTGTGAGTGGGCGTGTGGACTATTAATGATGCTTCATGACTTATCCTGGTTTATTTCCTTTTACCTCACCTTCCTTATTTATAGTTCTGTGAATTCAAAGGAAAATTCGAATAACTTTCATCATCTTGTAGTAGATTGCGAGTAGTCCACTTTGAGGTCCCGTCCGTCAACAACACCGCCTTTATCCCTGAAATGGGTCACAGCAGCATCGGCACTGGCCGCCTGGACGAACTCGACGAAGGCGTACCCGGTTTTAAGCGTCACTTGGCGCACTGAACCAAACCGGCCAAATACCACTTCAAGGGCATTCGCCAGCGTCTGCGGAGCTAGACGAGCGACAAATATCGTTTGTGGCAGGGGCTCGACGGTATGGTCATCAACGTCACCAATAATCTCGAGAGCCTTGGCCCGTTGGCGGGATATATCGTCCAATTTTGTAGCACCGATGTATGGATTGTGAAGCTCAACCACCGAAATCAATTCCGCCAGGTTTATCAGCTTAAGCACGCCAAAACCTTCGCCAACGGTGCCGATACATCGCCCATGGCCTGATTTGAGGCTTATAGTCACGTGGTTGTCTGAATCCACGATTATAGCGCCTGGCTCGATGGCAACTGTGGCAATATCTCCTTTGACGGTTATGCCCTCTACCGTCACTCCCTCGCCTCCAGGGATAAGCTTCGGTTTGCGGACCACATTAAACACCTGGCGACACACCCTTGGGTATGTTTCAATGTCGAAATCAAGCACTGCCACCCCGTGGCTGCTCTCTAGTAGTAGACTCATTTAGTGCGCGAGCGAGCCGAGTCGTGATATATCTGGTAACCACTAGGGTGTGCTGGGTACCACCAGGGTAACCAGGATAAAATTGTGCAAGGAATCGAATAGAAATTGAAAACTTTGTAATTCTGAGAATTGTAGCTAAGTACCGACGTTAGATTTTCTCAGGTGAGACGGAATTACTGCTACAACTAGCATATTGAGGCTAGCTAAAGGTTTATTTAGCATTGACAGCGCAGTTTGGAAAAATGCAGTTGACAGATGATTTCTCTCGTCAACAGGGTCTTATAAATCATGTTGGAGTAATTATAATTCGGAGAAAGAGGTGGCTAAATGGAATCTTACGTGGTTCACAGTACTGAGATGAGATCCAAACACGCTGGAAATGGCCAATCCGCGTGCTCTGCACAAAATACAAGAAACAGTCGTGCTCATACCAAGAATACGTATTCCAATTGACCTGATCTCAACAGCCACGCACCTCGTATGCACGGTCAACGGGTTTCTCTCAAAAGGGAAATCATGCCGTTAATGGTAGAACCAGCTAAAAATTGAGTTGAAAGTCGCCTTCAACCCATTGTATTAACCTACGAGCAAAGACAGTTCTACTTTTGTACGGTTGATGGAGTTGCCTGCAAAATTGAGTCTCCGGTCACTTATATTTCTGCACATTATGCAGGTCCACAACCTAAGCCGGAAGGATTTCTGTGAAACTATTGAATATCGCTTTGTTTTTACTATATGTCTCATTAATTACTCGTCAAATATTACTCGTCAAATATTACTCGTCAAATATTACTCGTCAAATATTACTCGTCAAAATATTACTCGTCAAAAGATCTCTCGTCTTTGATGTCGCTGAAAATCGATCGCATGTGGTTGTGACTACCACTTTGAAGATGTGATCACTGGTTATTTGGTTGACCGAAAAGGCCGCTGCTGCCTTGGGTCTTTTGTTGGCTGGAGTCGTTGGGATTACCCAGTTGTTGGCTAGTACCGGTATTGGCACTCAGTAGCAGTGGCAGGCCAAAAATGCTGGACCTGGGGCCAAAGAATGAGCCCGTAGCCGGGGGGAGATTGGAGTTGGTGGTCGCCAGAGACGTCTGCTGGGGGAAGCTCGCACCCAGGGATTCGTGAGCCTTGGCAAGGGTAGACTGTTGGGTGCCAAACAAGCCGAACGCTGGCTGGACACTCGCAGTGGTGCTTTCCAGGGAAGCTTGTGACGTGGTGGCCTTGGCGGCGCTCAGCGTCGTTGGCTTAGTACCAGGGGTGCTGGCGCTCAGCGTTTGGGGTTGTCCAGACACGCTGCTCTGCGCCTTTTGTTGATTGGAAAAAGTGGTAGTACCCAGGCTACCTTGGGCAGGGACATTGGCAACGTTCGAGGCACCCTGACCAAACACATTGTTACCCGGTGTCGCACTCGGTTTGAGAACACTGCTGCTGCTTTCCTGAGACTTTTGTTGCCCAAAGACATTGTTGTTGCCACCAAAAATACCACCGCTGCCCAAACGTTTCGGTTCACTAGATGCTCCGAACGTTGAAGGCTTTTGTTTGCCTGAAGCATTGGTGGTGTTCAGAGTTCCTTGCTTCTTAAATTCAGTCTTGCCACCCCGACCGTCCTCGTAATCCTTTAAGCGCAACTCTTCAAAGGAAAGGTGCTTATACGCGGGAGTGGCGCAAATATTGTGGAATTCAACTCGACTATTTTTAGACTCCTTTTCAACCCAGGGGGCAAATACCCGAAAGTCGTTTTTCCCACTAGACATGTTCACCACTCTGTTCAGTTGGTAATCCCTCAAACGCATCTCCTCAAACGAGAGGTGCTTATATTGGGGATTAGCGCAGATATTGTGATACTCGGTGATCTCCCTGCTGGTACCATCCTCCGTTGCCACCCATGGTATAAATGAAGACGGCGCAATCGTATTGTTGATCTTGTCGAAAAATGTATTCGTTGCCAGGGCAAAAGGAACCCCCTGAGTTTGACGCTGGTGAGCCTCCAAAGCTTTGATGACGGCACCCACATCGCCATTTTGCGAAAGCACATCATCTACCACCTGGCGTATCTTATTGGCTTCGGCCACGCGCTCGTCGTACTTCTTGAGATGGTGTTCCAACGACATCGCCTGCATCATAATCGACCCTGCTTCAGATCTGCCGCGAGTATACTCTTTGGGGATGGTGTCAAGAAGCATGCTCCAGCAGAAAGAGTGAGCCTCGACGTCTTGTTCGTACACCGTGAGGAGGTGGCGGGTGGCACTAAACCACGCAGCCCAGGCGGACGCGTTCCCCACAGTGGTTTGCGGTTGGTGGCGAGTCACTTTGTGGTGGATGTCAATTCTCCAGTCGTCGAATGGAGTTGAAGATGACCCCAGGCGTTCATTTTTGGACGCCGTTAGAGGAACAGATTTGGAGGAACTTGGCTTTGGCTGGTCCTTCTGCGCATTAGCGAAGGGTGGCGTTGGAAATGGTAAAAACGCATATGACTTATCGTCAACCGACGCGGTGGAATAGGGTTGGGATGATGTCTTCTTGAAAACGTCAAAATTCAACTTGTGTGATGCCGACTCTGCTTGAGATTGCGGCTTATCGTTATTGGGCGTCCACGTCTTATCCTTTCCCAATTGCCACGGGGTACTAGACTTCGCAGAAGCAGCAGCAGTAGACGATACGTCGCTAAAGATGGGCTTGGCGGTGTTCAACCCTTCAATAATGGATGTCAGGTTAGTGGGGGCAAACAGCGAGCCCAGTGTTTTGTTGAACACGTTGAATTTCAAAGCCGGTGCAGTCGAACTGGGTTGGGATTGGTTGTTGGTCTGAACGCTAGTATTCGCGGGAGCCGTAACCGAATTGGGTTGAAGTTGCTTCTTGGGGTCAAAATTCTTGAAGCTGAAATCCCATTTTGGTTTAGCCGCGGGTTGAGATTGCGGCTCATCGGGTTTCTTGGTGGCAGCGTTAACAGTCGAAGGCGTTGCCGATTTGGTTTGAGATTGTGGCTCGCCAGATTTCTTCGAGAAAATGCTAGTGTTAGCCGGAGATGTGGCCGATGCAGTCTGAGATTGGGACTTCTCCTTTCCAAGTGGCCCAAGGGTAGCAAAAGCACCGGCAATAGCATTGGACGCGGCATCACTCGACAACAGCTTTGCAGCAGTAGTGGGCGTAGAAGTGCTCGACAAAGGCTTCGCAGCAGTAGTGGACGTGGCATTGCTCGACAGCAGCTTCGCCGCGTTTGCATTATGACTTGAAGACCCCAGGGCGGAGGAGACACCCAGCGTGCCCCATTTCTTGTCGAAAGATTCCAAATTCGATGCAGGCTTAGCCGGCATGGTTGAAATGCTAGATTGAGTTTGCGGCCCTTCCTTTCCACTCGATGATGGCGCCAAGGTCGCAGACTTCTTAGGAGCAGAAGCAGTAACGGTAGCGTTAGCCGACGAAAGCTTGGCACGGTTCAGCTTCTCAGTGGTGGGTACCGGGTTAGCCGAGTCAGCCTGCGTGGTTGGTTTCTTAGTAAAAACGCTAGTAGTCGTAGAGGTTTTGCCGGCATCGGTTTGAGGTTGCGGCTTGCTCAGCTTCCCCATGGGAGTGGCAGTATTCAATTGAGGTTGCGGCTGGGTCAGTTTCTCCACCAGAGTAGAAGGCGTAGCCGCTTGAGGTTGCAGCTTAGTAGAAGGAACAGCGGTAGTAGTGACCTCAACGTGCTTGCCACTGAGTTGTTCCACTTTCAATTGTAAGTCCATGAGTCTCTGCTTGAGGGTGGCCACACTTTCACCATCATCGTCCGAGCTTGATCGAGTGGACGGCGATGGCGACGACGTTGATTCCGATGCTTTAATAATGTCACCATCTTTAGTTGTCTTCTTTGATGAAGTTTTAGCTGCGGGGAACGCACACTTTCGTGTGGGGTCTGAAAACAAAGTCAGCAGAGTAGGGGCGGCAATCTCCTTTTCCAGCTGATTCTTCTGAGGTTTAACACTAGCCACGGCTACCGGAGCCGATGAGGAAGTGGTAGATCCAGAAGCTGGTCCAGAAGGCGCTGGATTCAGCGTGTTTTGCGTGGTCACCGCAGGGCTGGCGGCGGAAGCCGCTGGAGCTGGCGCTGGCTCCGTCTGCGGCTTCAATTGAGCTCCCTCCACGGAAGGAGAAGGGGTATGAGCCATTGGTGTTGCAGTCACAAGCCAAGGGTGACTAACGCCAGGGTTAGCGTTAGAAATGGGGTGAAGGGCTGGTGACTAGGGAGGGGAGACTCTACGATAGTCAGTGCGTGATAAGGATAGACGAGTAGATTATATGCAGGTGTTCTCATAAGCACCAAAACATAACCAAATTAGAGCCGAAATATGATGGGAAGGATGAAATTGAGTAATGACGGTATTGGTCGCAACCAGTGGTAAGCTATGATACTACGGCGGTGCACAATTTTATTAATGCACCTAAGACAGTGGTTGTCTCACTGTAGTCTCCTCTCACTATGAATAGCACGATCGCTTATTCTATGCGTTCAGTCTATACAAATAGGGTAAGTGTAGTTGAAACTTGGCACCAACACGAATTCCGCGAAATATCCACACCAAACACCCGTGCATCAATATCCTGCTCCCGCACTCTTCACATGAAGGACCAGGGCCCACCCCGCAAAAGTCGCACCCGCACGCACTATCCGGCGAACGTGATCGGCCCCAGCCGCGGCATTACGTTTTGGCAGGCTCTACCAGCAATCGTGAAAACTTTAACCTGCCCATCGGTGCAATCTCCAGCTGAGAGTCGTATTGACATTTTGATTAGTGCCCGGGATTGCTGTGGTATTTACTATACTCTACTACTAGTACCTCGGCTGTTACTGATCCACTGATTGATGGCTCCCCTGAATTGGCTTCCGTGGGTCAACAAACTGCCGCCAGACAATGCCACCGGCTCTGAAACCGCTGGAGCAACTGTTGCTGGCGACAACGACGACGATACCGGTGCCCCCAGTGCCCCTCCAGCTCCTGCCGATGATAACGAAGAAGGCGACGTTAACGACGACGACGAGCTTCCTGATGATGACCACGACACCCACGGTTACGGGGATAACGCCGAGGAGACGGATGACGGTACTAACGAGAGGGATGACGGGGTTAATGAAGAAGAAGAGGCAGGCCTGAGGCGTCGTAAAGGATGGACGTTCTGGAAATCGTCGTCTAAGGAGAGTGACGATGAAGATAAAGGGTCTCCAGCGCCTAAACCGAGACTGCTGAAACCACTGGCTAATACCATTATCCCTTTGGAAGAGCCTGAGGATGCCGTGTTGTATAAACCCCACGATAATGCCACTCAATTCGAACGGATGAATGCTGATAAAAATACTCTGGGCCATACCAATTGCGTTGTCCCTGATTGGGATAGTTGTTTACCTAGTCAGCGAGCCGGCCTAGCAGCAGTGCTCTTTGGTGACCCTCATCTGACTCAAAACCACTCAGCCTCCACACTGACGGGGCTTGCCCAGCCAGAACAACCGGCCAAGGTCGATTTGGGAGGGTGGAGAGAGTACCTTAGTCTGCTTTCACTGCGGTTAGGGTTTGGTCTGCTGGGTCTAGCCGCCGTGGTAGACTCACAAATGGACCCTCAGCTGGAAGATCAAAGTGATGCTAAACGCCTAGAACAAGAGGTGAATTTGCTCTATGAAAAGACGTATAAATTATACGGCAAGTGTCTCCAAAAGCTTCCACCAAGAAAGAGAGCGTGTTTACCTAATTACTCAAAACACTTTGACCCCACTGATGGGCTTTGGGTACCGACCCTGGACCTGGAAACTGAAGCCAACCCTGAAGATATTCTGATCCAGGATGATCCCATGGGTAATATGTTGATTAACCACCGACGTCGCCAACAGCATAACCAGAACCATACTGCTACTGAGATCCAAACTACCACTCTGGGACAACTACGCAAAATTAAAAAGATCCTCATCATCGGTGTCCATGGTTTCTTCCCTACCAAGATGATTCGTCCGATTATTGGTGCCCCTAAAGGTACTTCCTTGAAATTTGCTAATGAAGCTGAACGGGCAATTTTACGTTATTGTCGAGAGAATGGTCTCATCCTGGAAAAAGATCCAAATGACCTTTCCATCCAGAAAATCGCCCTTGAGAAAGAAGGTAAAATTTTTGACCGGGTGGGCTTTTTCACCGAAGTGTTAATCAAATGGCGCCAAGAGTTGAACGATGCCGATTTCATTTTCATCGCCGCTCACTCCCAAGGATGTGTGGTTCTGATCATTTTACTTGCCCGTCTCATTGCCATGGGGATCCTTGAAAACCCTTTATACAAACGTATTGGCATCTTAGGGATGGCCGGTATCAATAACGGTCCCTTTTACGGAGCGGATAGCCTGTTGTTGATGAAAGCCTACTCCACCATTGAACACGACTCGATGCTTGAGCTTTTTGAGCTTACCAAATTCGATCTGGACCAGCTGGTGGAGTATAAGCAGTCGATGCAAATCATCGTCAATTGTAACGTTAAGATTTGCTTTATTGGTTCTATCAATGACCAGTTGGTTCCCCTCTACTCAGCGCTTGCTAGCCACGTGTTCCACCCCAACATCTACCGTGGATGCTACATTGACCACTCGTCAAATACTCCTGCGTTCATCAAGAAGCTTGTCCTGCTTTGTTGCCACTTACAAAACTTGGGGTACTTCGATAACAACGTGATTAAGGAATTGTCTCCGTCGTTGGCAGGCCCAATGACCGGTGGTGGCCACCTGAAGATCTATAACGACGGCAAAGTGTACGACATTGGCCTCAAATTTGTCCTTGACACCGATGATATCGTCGTGCCGCCAGCAATGAAGCTGGTTCGGTTCTTGGGGTATGATCCTAAGCCTCACCGGCGCGATATTTTGGGAGTTTATGGTCTGCTTCCGCAACCGTATGGTGGCGAGGATATGGGGACAATGATCGTCAAGATCCCCGAGCTGAACCAAGTGTACATCAAAGAGTTCAACGTGTCTAAGATTGGTTCCAACCCGTACATTCTCCCTTGGTGTTTGCGGGGCTTACTATTCAATATTGAGCGTAACTGGCCCAATACCCATCGCCTATTGCTGGTGGATCTGGGTAAGAGTATGGGCACCAGTGGCTACGACGAGATCAACGAGTTGCACGACGACTTCGAACACTGGAAACCGGTGACCAAACAAATGAAGGAATTGAAACACCGGTTGAACGGGATGAGGGTAAGTAAGCTATAGAATTTTAATTACAAGAACCTCGCCACTAACACTAGATGTCCCCGAAGTCAAATTATTTATAGAATATGATACATTGATTACTTCGACCAATAATTGTCAACTTGGGGATGAGCATAATATTTATTGAAACATCATGGTTTTGTACGGTGAGTTTCGATCCGAAATCAGACTTCGTGTTACTATCGTTCTGGCTTAGCATAGGTAGTCGAGATATCGATAGGGCGCTCGGTGCTTCAAAGCGTATCAATCTTTGAGCCTTGATAAACCCCACAAACGACTGGTACCAGCCATTGCGTAAACAGTTGACGTTAAGCGTTCAGAGTATATCACAGCTTCCATATTTCGATAAATAAACATAAACTGAAAGTAACAATGACAGTTCCATGTAATTCATACGTTAACGAGCGTTTCCAGCATTGAACACGCTAAACCTTCCTCCTTCGACACCGTGAGTATAGCCTGATGATTGGCAATAACCATCCCCAAACCAATCAAACTCGACTGTATCTGCCAGCAACGCTTCAGCCACACTAATAAAATTGCTAGCCTCGACCTTCCTTCAATTACAACAGTTGAGTCATACTCATACCATGGTAGTTATCGCATCACACCACCTAGAGTGCCTCACAATGAAATGCTATGAACTAATCAATCTTAGGCTAACCTTACTTCTCAATTGTAAAAGTCACCTCTCGTTTCTACTCAAAATTGTAGTAACCTCGTCACGGCCACTTCCCAGCTCCCTGGTGGCCCCGCGCGACAATTTTTTTGCTGTTGACCCACCGGGAGCGTCCATCCCTCGCACACTTTACTCACCGCCGGCTGTCGTCGATTTCTCCACCACACGCCAGCCGTACGCCCCATGGATCTCTTTAACGATCCTCTGATCATCACCGTGGCGGGTGCCTCACGAACACTCGACGCGGGGCCGTCCGCCGCCGCCGGTGCCGGCGAGCCCCCGGCGCAAGTGCTGATACCCCCCGGGCTCCAACACGTGTTCCTGTCGGTAGCGCTGTCAGCAGAGCCCTCCGAGCTCTCAGTGTCGTCAGTGGCTCGCCGGTACCAGTACACTGTCGACGAATTAATGGAGTTACGCCACTCGGCTGAAATTCCCGATATGCTGGCGCAGTTACCCGATAAGCTGTTCTGGCGCAAAAAGGCACCCGAATTCAAACGCAAAAAGCGACAAGACCCGCCTACCCAGGCTCTGGCTCCGTCCCAACACCAGCTGACCCAGCCGTGGGAGCGGGGCGAGCGCCACGACCGCCGCCACCCGAGACTGAATCTCGACTCGTTGCTGGCGGATAAGATCTCTAAGTTATTGGGCGAGAACCCCAACGAACAGGAACCCGAATGGGACGTGTCCCTTGAGGAACTGCTGCTGACAGCGTTCAATATGGGGCTGACAGTTGAAGACTTCGAGAAGTGGAAACAGTTGATGCGCCAGGAAGAGTTGCGCAAAGCCGGTATCGAAGTCGACTCGGTGGCCGAATCGTCCCAATTCGCCGAGGAAGCCGAACACAAGGCTAATGAAGTGGACACGTTCTTCTCGTTCGTTAAGCCTACGGAACTGAAACCCACTGCTAAAGCTACTACTACCCCTGCCAGCGAAGGCCGCAGTCTGCGGTTCTCGTCATTCTTCACTGGAGCTGCTAATAACCAACTGGCAAATCTGCCCAAGCCGGCGTCGCCTGAAACGCAAGCGTCTGCTGCTTCTGCTGCTGCTGGTGGTGGCCATCTGCGATTCTTTGGCTCGGCGCCGCAACAACCATCGCCAGCGCCTCAATTTGCCCGTTCTCTGTCGTCTCCGCTGACGATTGTGCCCCCTCCCGGTTTGCCTCACCCCATGGCCAAACAACTGCTGTCCGGTGATATCCACCAATCCCACCCTCAAAATCAACAACAACAACAACAACAACAGCAACAGCAGCAACAAGTGCCTCAAGGTCCTCCTCAATCTCAACAACCTCCCCAGGCTCAGCAAGGCTCACAACAACTGGTTCAAGGACGTCACCCTCAAGGTCACCAGGGTCACCCGGGCCCTCAAGGTCCTCCTGGAATGCCTCCTCCTGGTCTCATGGGTATTCCTCCCCAACTCATGATGGCTCCTGGTCCTCCTGTCCCCCACCAACAACTGCAACAAAACGACTCGTTCTTTATGTCGTTACTTAACAAGAAGGACCGCGATGGTTCTGAGCCGAATCTGGCCGCCCTGACGCCTCAACAGGCTAAACCCTCTGTTGACAACAACAACACCCACAAGCCACCGCAATTACAAACCAACTCTGGCCCCATCTACCCTGGTCAGCTGCCGCCAACTCAACAATTCCAACAGGGTCAGCAACAGTCTCAGGGCCCTCAACAACCTCAGGGGCCTCCTGGTTTGCCACACGGACCCCAAGGACCCCAAGGTCCTCCTGGTTCCGCCCAAGGACGGCCGGTGCCTTACCCTGGCCACGCGCCTGGCCACGGCCCCAACGGGATGGTCATCCCTCCCTGGATGAAGCAACAGTTCTCACGTGGTCCCATGGGTCCTGGAGGCCCTCAGGGAATGCCTTTCCCGCCGCCACAACACCCTGGTGGCCCCAACCAAGTGCCTCAAGGCCACGCTCCTCCCGGTATCGGTCACCCGGTGATGATGCCTAACGGCATGCCGCTTCCTCCTGGGATGGCGATGCCGCAAAGAGGGATGCCGTTCCCTCCTCCTCAGTACATGGGGATGCCACCAAACATGCCTCCCCAAGTACGCCAGATGTCGGGAGGACAACACCCCATGCCTGCCCAGGGCCAGCCGCTGGCGGACCAGTCTGCCAACCAATGATATTGCCAAATCACGTTTCTTGAGTAACGTTGCCAAATAACGTAGCAATGCACACCGTCTATCAAAACTTGTAAGAGAATTCAGGTAAATAAAAAAAGGAAGCTGATGGTTAATCTGTGAATATTTGTCAGCTTTTGTTGCAAAAAGATGATTCTGCCCGGGCTCGATCCGGGGACCTCATGCGTGTGAAGCATGCGTCATAACCAACTAGACTACAGAACCGTATCTGCAAAAATTTGAAAACGGCTTTGTGGTACGATAAAAATTGAACGCCTTAAAACGGGTTAGTGGCTATTCCAGAGAAGTGTTGCTATTATTTGAAATGCAACAGGTTTTTGTAAGCTAGGAAATCAATTTGGGAGCTTTTAAGCGTGTAATTATCGGTTGGAGATTGATATTGGATGAGCCCTTCCTTTTGTTGAACGTGTTAGTTCAAGTACAAGGGGTTCGCAAACCACGCTTGCTTTATTTTACTGACAATAAAATATGTGATGCTCTACTACGAGAGTCAGCTTTTAATAAGTTTTTTTTTAAGTTTTACGTATAGATTTCGATGCAAAGTTACAGAAGCAAATGATGACTAAAACAACGTCAAATCGGTCTACTGTCGACTTCGATGACAGCTACCGAACCAACTATAGGTTCATATGGTAGGTAGTGTGAGACGGAGGAAGGTATAGGAGAGAAGGGGCCGATCCCTCTACCAGCTTGCGTAGAAACTTCCACCCTGAGCTACCAACATGCGCAGAAACTGCCACCAGGCGGAAGGGAATAGGCAGTGTTCAGTTTGTAAAATTTGAATACCATCCTAATCTATGAACCCGATAACTATACAAGCATTTACCATAGATCACCTCTAAATATCAATCCAATATTGTACTACTGTTGATATAGGCGTTCAATTAAGGCTAATTATTCTTAATATAGCAGTCCAAAACGGTCAGTCTTGTTCAAGATGAGAACTAACCAGAAGCAAGGACGCTAAACGCCATCCGAAAATTGCCTGCATCCCATTATCAGGCTTAGAACCAGCAAGTTACGAACTCAAGCAACATAAATAACACTAAGCTGATGAAATAGCAAGAGCTTTTGTATTCAATTGCTCATCTCAAATTTGAAACTAATTTCTTCTCTCATGGTATATTACGTGGTCTCACTATACAAACTATTTAGCGATTCTCAACACTTCGGCATGGAGCTGGGCCATCACTTCGCAGAGTTCCATGAACATTTGGAACTGGTTGCGGATCACCAGCACCACACTGAGCACGTTGCCGAAGCCCTCGGTGCACAGCTTCTCCAACCCGCACAAGACGGTGGAGATCTCCAGCACCATCTTCTCGTAGTCGGCGAGGATGTCGCGGTACTTGTTGATCTTTCTCACGAAGAATTCGTTCAATTGGAACAGCAGCGCCAACCGCAGCCCCGGCGTCTGTAGTTGCACGATCAACTGCATGATATTGCTCACATCCTCGGTGAGTTCGTTGTTCTGTTGTTTCAACGTTAGAAGCTGGTTGGTATCGAAGTTGAGCGCCTGCTTCGTCGCCAGGAACTTATTTTGCAAGTAGCGGATGTCCTCGGGGATCAGCTCCACAAGCTGGTTGTGCTTGGCGGAGTCGCTCTCAAGCGCCTGGGCAATGGTGTGCTGGGTGTCGATGTACTGGTTCAACTCCTCCAACGCCTGTTTGAGCTGAGGGGGCAAGTCGCCCACCCGGGTCATCGCTGTCAACAGCGGCACCGCCTGGGTATTAGCCTGGTTGTTGGCCTGGGCGTTGTTGCCGAATAAGCCACCGGAAGTCTGGTTAGATTGGTTCTGGTTGCCAAAAAGACCACCCAGAGTATTGCTTTGAGCGTTGTTGTTGCCAAACAACCCTCCCAGCGTGTTAGTGGTAGCATTGTTGTTGCCGAAAAGACCGCCTGAACTCGCTGGTTTGTTGCCAAAGAGGCCTCCCAGGGAATTAGCAGTGGTGCTCAGAGCGTTGTTATTGCCAAAGAGGCCACCGCCAGTCAGCGTCGCCGGCTTGTTGCCGAAGAGACCCCCCAGAGATGAGGTGTTATTGGCACCAGAACTGCCAAATAACCCTCCCAGAGTGTTGCTCGTAGCATTGTTGTTGCCAAAAAGACCCCCAGAAGTGTTGCTGGTCTGGTTATTGTTGTTTCCGAAGAGACCACCCGAAGTATTGGTGTTGGTGTTCAGGGCGTTGTTGCCAAATAACCCGCCGCCAGAATTAGTAGTGGTATTATTCAGGGTGTTGTTGTTGCCAAAAAGACCACCGGTAGCGGGTTTGTTGCCGAAAAGACCCCCCAGAGTGTTGGTATTGTTGGTGTTGGCAGCGTTGTTGTTGTTGTTGCCAAAGAGGCCTCCCGAGGTGTTGGTGGTGTTGTTTTGGGCTCCAAATAATCCTCCTGAAGTGCCGGTGCCGGTAGTGGCTGGTTTATTCCCAAAGAGGCCGCCACTGGAGGTGTTCGATGCCGTGTTTTGATTGTTGCCAAAAAGCCCGCCGCCCAGTGATTGGTTATTGTTGTTGCCAAAAAGACCACCACCCGAGGTATTGTTGGTCGTGGCCCCGCCAAAGAGATTGGACGTGGTAGCACTGGGGGTGGACCCCGCCGACCGGGAAAACATCGAGGATAGAGAGGGTGTGGACGGTGGAGTCGTTGATGCTGAGTGCGATGGAGATGCGCGCGAGTCGGGGATGCTTCCGGCGTCGTAAGTGTCGGATACCACTAGGAGAACAGTCATTGGATCAGGGGGAATAGATATCGAGGAAGAGGCAACTGTCTGTTACTACTCAACGGAAATGTTGATTTGTCCACACGCTTTGGTGAAGACAAGTGAACGCGTCCTCTTGCCATTGAATTTAGTAAGGAACAGACTTATCCCTTTGAATCGCGATCTTTCTCTAGATTCCTTCTAATTAATGCAAGGACGTTATGTTGTTTCAGATTGCTCATTTTGGTTTCATAGCTTATTTTGATTACACCGCTCTCTACAATTCATCGCTGTAGTTTCCCGCGCCGTACCCACGCGTGTCATACTCATCACTGGATGGATGGGCGATGACGAGAGCGACGCCGCCAGAGGCTCGGGGTCTCGCTTGCCTCAATGCTACCG
This sequence comes from Diutina mesorugosa, assembly GCA_030674695.1. NCBI lineage: Eukaryota > Fungi > Ascomycota > Pichiomycetes > Serinales > Debaryomycetaceae > Diutina > Diutina mesorugosa. The sequence goes on from JAKUAI010000073.1 coordinate 29,170, forward strand.
AGACGTGGGCGACTATATCGAGAAATTGCAGGCTCAAGCAACAAAGTACCGCCAGCGGGCGAAGCAAGCACTGACGACTATTGCCAGCCTCGAACAGACGGTGGAGGTACAGGCAAGCATCATCAGTAGTTTGCAAGATCAGGTGATGACGCAAAAGCAAGAGATTGAACGGTTTGAAGACGAAATGGCCAAGTTACGGTCGTCTCAGACCGGGGTCAGTGAAGTCGAAGAAGTACCGGCTAAACGTGCTCGTGTATGGGATAATATCCCTAATCTCCGCCACCAAAGCCAGTGCCAGGGGGTGTTCAATCGGAAGCAGGTGCTGCCCATCCGATCGAAGCTGGTCAATATCCCTCGCACTGAGGTCGACACCCAGTACTCGCTGCCAGACTCGTCTCCTTTGAAGCTGCTGCCGCTGAAGTGTCAACGCGATATCCCCACCCAGATATCCAGCAGTCCCGATAAACAACGTCTCAGTCCGCTGAAGCTGCTGCCGCTGAAACTGAGGCCGCTGCTCACTAACTCTAGTCCAACTCTACGAATGCCAGCGATGGCGAAACAGGCTAGTGTTGAGCTTGGTGGCAACGATGACGATGAAGTGGACGATTCTCAAGATGAAGAGCCGCTTGTAAAGTTGGTGATGGTGCCTAGTATGCCGCACCCTACTCCGTTATTGGCTCAGAAGTTTCGCCGCCAGTACCTTGTGGCTCAGCTCGACGTCCCGGGAACGAAGCTTGATCTCACCACGAATCCTGTGACTGACAAAGCGTGGACAGTAAGTGATTTTGTTCCCAATGGCGATTTGGGAGCTGGTGGTGGCCGCAAGCTGTTCGCCTCCGTTAATGGGGCAGTAGTAGTTCGAGACCAAGGCATCAGTCGCCAGGATTACGATAACCGGCGGCTATTTTATTCGATGGTAGAGAATCGCGACGGTGACGACGACGACGACGACGACGAACAGAGCTACTCCCAGCTTCAGTCTCAGATCCACAATAAGGTGCCGCTGCAGGAGTGGCGGCTGACGATCCCCAATACCCAGGAGGCATTGGAGAACGCTCAGCGCAGTTATATGATTAAACGACGCAGGGTGGTGCGGCGAATCAAGCAGAGTCTTAAGGTGGCTTATGACCATGCTCATCAACGGGTACAGAGTGGTGACTTTAGGTTTGCTGAAGATGTGCTTAATCAGTTTGTGGTTGAGGGTCGAGTAGTGGTTAGGTACTCAGAGATTCTCCAGGGAAACGACCAGGTTTGATTCGCTGCCAATTGCGACCATGATCTATACCAGTTAATCTCGGAGTCATACCAGATTTGACTTACACCGATAGGCTCAGGTTCGGATAGGGATGGTGGCCGTTTCAGTTTGTTTCCTTGAACTCCATTGGAGACATGACGAAATCGTCATTATCTCGTGATCCCACATGATCAATCACCACCATTCATAGGCTGTATGGTAATGGCACTACATCTTCCAGTACGTATTTCCAAGTTTTAATGGACAAGAAAGATAGATAGTCTCACGTCAATGATTTCACTCACGCCTGGGGAGAGTCGGATCCTCTTCATCACCATTGTCGCCACCGCCGCGTCGTCTCGTCAACCACGCCATTCCCGAGTGACGCTGTTTTAATTTGGTGGTGGCTACCAGTAATCGACAGATAGTGTGGGGCCTGTTTTAGCTTCAGTTTGATATGCTTTTGTTTGACTACATCGTGTAATTTAAATCTGCCACTAACCGTATACGATGAGATTATTATCTAGGCTCAGCATAATAGACGATGGAGACAATGGCGGGGCGGGTGAGGGGATCGAGGTCAGGCGTGCCTCGTCAACGGGACAACGGGCTGTCCATAGAGCTTCTCCGAGGTATAAATACTGGTGGTGTCCTCCCCCAGAAATCATGGTGAAAATTATGATTATCCGAAATTGAATTCTGAAGCGCTGCTGGAACCAAACACACGTACTAAGAGATACCCTGCTGCTGCCACGAAAGCTGACATTTGTGTTGACTTGATCTTGCGATTGGGGTGGAGCCGATGACGCCACTTGGGGTAGACCCCGCCTGGTGAGGACACAACTCTCAAACACACAATTACTGATCACACGCTTATGATACTTTTTGCACATTTTTAATTCTCAAATTATTCAGATTTTGTTGATACACAATATATGGACCTTATCTAATGACCTAGTACACTTCTCCGCACGAGCTTGCCCTGATAACGCACATAGCGGTTCTTCGTGGGAGAGGCACCGCCAGACCAGATACACAAGCCACGGGAGCGGAGAGCTTCAACTCCGCTTTCACCAATATCCTTGTGAGCTATTCATTATGGTTTAATCCAAACGTAGCCATGCTCCTCATGAGCAGCTTAACCGACACAATTGCTGACGGTGCCCTCGACCTCTTTGGGGCGTGTACATCGTTGATTTCTTCAGTCGCCAGGATGAATTTTGTTAGTGATAGTTCTCGAGGAGAGGACAGTAGAATGACGGGGGTTTCTGGTGTAGGCCAAGGGTTTCCATGGTAAAACAAGGCGAGTCAGTAGCTGCATACTCAGCCAAGGTCAACTCGAAGTGTTCAAGTTGGGACTCGTCTTCAAATCGGAGCCACAACTCGTCCGCCATGATGTCCTTGATAATCAACGATTTCACGGAAGCCGGGATGACGAGAGGGTCGTCCTTGGTGCTGGCGATGGAGATCTCTTTGAGCTCTAGCTTCTCCAACTGCTGGCAGTCCACCAATGCGTTTGGTGTCAACGTGTTGTGGGGGATGAACTTTGATGACGCGTGGTCTTTGGGCCAAAGAGTAAGCGATTCAACGTCCCGGTAGCACTGGGGATTCAAGATAGGCGTACACAACTTACGACAGCGTAGGTTTAGGTTCGCAGGTACTTCTTCATCGTAGATGTGGATCTTGACGGTATCGGCGGTGATACTCGTACGCCGAGAGATGATCGTCATACGGATATCCACTTCCCACGCTTCCACTGTAAGTTCATCTAGTTTGCAACCGTTCAACACCAATCGGTCCATAGGGTGATTGAGTATCAAGCTCTCGTAGGAGCAGTAGTTTATCTCTAAGGAAGCGGCGCTGATTTGACTCAAAGCGGACACCACATCGCATTTGCCACCATCTATGTTGGCAGATGCAAGCTTGGGTATATTCAACGTGATACTGCCGGAGAACTCGCTTACTTTCAAGCACCTAAGTCGAGGACACAGAAGGATGATGTCATGGGCTTGAGATAAAGTCACACTCCGCAAATTGTCAGAAGCAATAGAAACGTCGTTATGGTTGGCAGCGACACAAAGGGTTTCAATCTGAGGGGGAACTCCTGTCACAGGGACTTCTGTTGAAATGGCAAGGGTCTCCAATGCTGGTGGTAAAACAAGTCTATCTGTCAACGGCTCAACAAGTTTCACGTGGACGTTTTGAAGCAGCTCAAACGGAGTGAAGTTAGCCACGGCGTAGTCAGGAGCAATCAACTCAGTAAGCTGTGCCATTTGTGAATCATCAAACATCGACGAGGCGTCATCATCATCAATACGGAAATCAGCACGATAACCAAAGATGTTCACCACGGTGAGCTTGGGACACCGGATACCTCGAAACGACACGGGGACGGCCAGCGAACGGACATGGATGTGTCGTAAGTTGTCCAAACTGGTCACCTCAGGGATACCATCGCAGTCGGTGACCGTTTCCATTTGACTCCAGGGAAGGTTGTACCTATCGCAGTCTCTAGCCACTCTAAGCTTAGGCAAGTTGCAGTCGACGTGAAACTCACCGGCGAGTGAGATATCAACGAGCGAGTGGGGTAGTCTGATTTGGTTATCGAGGAGACTGTCGAGGACCAATTTCTCAAGGTTTTCCAACGAGTCCAAGTTCCTCATAAATGACTGCGAGCACAAGCTTAATTGTAGCTGTTGTACGCTGGCGGGGATCTGGGATGTGCTGAGGGAGACGCTGAAAAGCTTGAGCAGCTTGAGAGGGTGTTTCAAGTCGTGGAAGTTGCCGTGGAACCGCGTGCCAAACTCCCCGTTCATATCCACCAGTAGCAGTCTCACTGTGACCTGGTCGAGGCGGCGAGCCGTGTGAGGCCACGTTCTCACCGTTGCCTCAACACTAACATCACACGGAGGTAGTTTAGCGAGGGTATCGAAATTGATGGCCGTATCGCTTCTGGTAGTGGCAACAAGAGACACGTTTACCGTGCGCTTTCTGAGGTAATCAGCGGCGGGGCCAACACTCCAGTAAGGAGCAAATGCCACGTAGGCTCGACACACCAGCGGCACGTCGACGAGAGAGTATATGTAGCGCTGGATCTCGCTGGGAAGGTCAGGAAACTGTTGGAACGGCGGTATAGAGGACTCCTGAGTAGAGACACCTCTACAACTGTTCAAAACATTGTTAGGAGTATCAGGAGGCGTCACGGGCATCAGTAACTCCTTTGATCAAAAGGACTACCCTTGAATAGAACAACAATCAGCCATTGACCACGCTTAGACGAGTGAGTCATTAGTGTGCAGGTAACCATAACAATGAGCTTATGTGCGAATACGGCTAACCCCGCCGGTTGACGAAAATTGGTGGACGTCGAATGCAACTGACAGGCAATTGAATTGAACTGACACGCGTTTGATGCAAGAACGTAACACGAGCTTCGTTGAATGTAATAATCTTAGAACAGACCAACGGCTAAAACATACATTATTCACGTGTAGCGACGTCACCAGGAGCTGGGCATTCGACTATACCCTAAAGAAATGGCAAGAAAACTAGCGTTCGCAGTTGTCAACGAGCAGAACAAGCTAATGATTGGAAGTAGACGTTTGGGGGTTCTGCTTGCCTCGTTCGGCAATACCTCTTTTATTACCCATTTTAACACTACATTTTAAATGGTATCTGTATAGAAATCGGAGTAAGCCGTCATGTTTCCCCTGCTATACTCTGAGATGAGGACCGATACGAGGGCCAAGCCCATAAGAGCCCTGGCGACCCCCGTGGCCCCCATAAGCCACTGTACTGAATGTAGTTTTATTTAATTGAGACCATAATCCAAGACTGCTCTATATTCTACTTTGATTTTTGTATTTGTCAAATAGTACAATTGATAATCTGTGTAACCAGTAGTGGGCGTCGCCGTAGCCAATTCGTGGAGACATTCTAAAATTAGGTACTAACGGCAATGTCGGGCTGATTCCCCTGAATCTAGATCAAGCATGGTAAACAGCCAGTCTCGGCACCAACCTCCGAAACACCCAAAACTATAGCAATTTGACCACTAGTGCTCGTAGTAGACTCTGACCGCAATGTAACGTTGCCCCGGCGAACCCGAGGGCGCCAGCCGCGCGCCGCGGGCGATGACGAGCCACCCCCTATCAATTTATCATAGCGCTAACTCCGCCACCTTACGAGCAGTATTTTCAAAAATTGCCTGATAACTTCAACTCGTCCCTTTCAAATCAATAAACATAAATTTTTGAGAAAATCTCTTCTGCCAGCGGCTCAGCGGCTGGGCTGCGCCTGCCACTGGGTCGGTCTCGGTCGCGTGCGGCTAGCTTATCTTTTCCCCGACGTTGCCCCGCCACTGTATCCTTAAGCCGCCATGGACGCCGCCGACGACGGCGCCAGCACCGGCGCCTACTGCTACATCGAAGGGAACCAGGTGTACTGCGTGCCCCTCGAGGAGTACAACAGCCGCAAGGTCGTCGACAACGCCGCCCTGCGCGTCGACGTCCTGGACGTGTTCCCGAATAAGCTCCACTTGAAGAAGAACTTGCTCTATCTGTTGAATAATCCGCTGCTTTCCGACGCTGAAAACGTTTCTGGCTTAGTCTCGGGGACGGAGCTGGAAGACGACGCCCCCCACGCTGAAAACAACAACAACAAAGGCGAGCTGAGCCACGCCCTCTATTTCCCGAAATACGTGCTCAACCTTCAAGAAAACCTCGATACCAACTTTGCCGAGCTCAAACAGTTGCTTGCAAAGGTGATGCTGTGGGATTCGAGCGATGATGTCAGCGTGGAGAGGCTCACCGGCGGTATCACCAATATGTTGCTTAAGTGCCACCACAAGCCGCTGGGGAGACAATTGTTGTGTCGGGTGTATGGCCACGGTACCAATTTAATCATTGATCGCCACCGTGAGTTTGTTTCTCAGCTCCATTTACACGCTTTGGGGTTGGCTCCCCCCGTCCACTGCCGGTTCAAAAATGGCGTTATCTACGGGTTTTTCCCTGGACGCCTGCTTAAACCTATTGAGTTGCCTAACCCCCACATCTACCCTCTAGTGGCTGAACAGTTAGGCCTCTGGCACCGGCGTATTGACACCCACTTGATTGAAGTTGGCGTGGCCAAAGTGCGCCAGTTTCTGAAGCGGAAAGACCCGAGAAAGAAAGAAGGCAAACGGAAACCGAAAAAGCGGTTCATCTCAAACGTGTGGGAGCTCATCGAGGAGTGGATTGCCATCGTCCCCGTGCGTGCAGAACTAGTGGAACTGTTCGCCGACCACCTCCCCGGTGTCGAAGTGCTGGCGGAAAACATCAAGGAGGTGATTGCCGCCGAGTTTGCCTGGGTGAGAAAGACGCTCGCGTCGCTGGCGCTGCCGGAAGTGCTGTGCCACTGCGATCTCCTTTCGGGGAACGTGATTATCCCCGCCAACTACACAATTGCCGAGGCGCTGGCGCCGGTGCCGTCTCTCCCTAAACCCGAGGACAACCCGATTCGTTTTATCGACTACGAGTACATGTTGCCTGCCCCCAGAGCGTTTGACATCGCCAACCACTTGGCGGAATGGCAGGGGTTTGACTGTAACCGCGACGCCATTCCTGTGCCCAGCAAGCTGAACCCGGTGATGAGACAATTTGTGACCGGTTACCTCCAAGGCGTGGCCACCGATAAAGACATTGACGGTCTCATTGACGAGATACAGGCGTTCTACGGGCTCCCCGGTTTCTACTGGGGGATCTGGGCGACGATCCAGCTGGAGATTTCCAATATCGACTTTGAGTACGCCAAGTACGCCGCGGCGAGACTCGACGAGTACTGGCTGTGGAAACAGGCCTACACCGCGAAGGGTGAGTGACGGCGCAGAAAACAATTGCTTCATTTTGTGTATTTTACCATCGTTTTCGTTTTTGTGTATTTTACTTTATCATCCTTTATCGTTTTAATGGAATATTCAGGGGCACAAGCCTTGTAATTCTGTGACATGATCATTCATTGAGCCATCACCAAAATCGTTTACTTACTATCCAAACATTGCTAGACGTGGCCCACTTTCATCGACGAAATTGGAATAATTATAAACTGACGACGAAGACATCATGAGAGCTTATCCGTGGTTTGGGTTACCCAGGGCTTATAGTCATTGTCTCGAAATACATATCGGGTAAAACCTGGACTTTCACACGATGTAATTCGTAAGACGTGCCAATATCCTGTAGCCAATCCCATTTGAGCTACCATTCGACCTACCCTTTGCTCAATACATTTGACATAAGCCAATCATGGGTTCTGTTCTAGCTGTCAGGATACTAGAGAATTGTATACTACAAGTAACTCAAAAGTTATATCTGACGTTATCTTAAAAAGCTTCTAAATGATTAAATACTCCATTAAAATTCATGGTTGTGCTCACACGAGCAACACGGCGTTGACACACCCATCCCGATCGGGTTCATTGGTGATCTGGGCGTATTTACCCCACACCACTTTACCACCGGCAGTGACCAACCCCAATTCAGACACGTTCACTTCGATGATCGTCCCCTTTGTCAACACCCCTAATTGAGTGTACATCGGCAGTTGGGGGTTTTTCTTCACTGAAAGGATCGGCAAGAACACGGTGACGCCAAGCTCCGGGTGGGTGACATTAGCTTTCTTTTGTCTCAATGCCAGCGGTCTGATGATGCGTTCCACCTTTACCGGTCGTCTGGTGAATCCCTCGCCGACAAACGTGTGTTTCGTGATCATCCGCTTCCACAGCTTCAGTTTCAGTTTCCCGGTCTTCACCACCTTGAACATCTCTTCTTCCGAGATCCCCCGTACTTTGGGCAACGGCACCGAGAACTTGTCGGCTTTTTCCAACCGTTTCTGCTTGATCAGCGACGACAACGCCTTGGCGGAGTTATTGGTCTGACGGTCCAAAAGGTAAGTGGGTAACGCCTCGGAATTGTCGACGGGAGTGGCAGGACCATTCACCTTCAGCTCCTGGTGCGCTTTGATCTTCTTTTTGAGCGCCACCTTCTCCAGGTACCTCTTTTTGGCGAATTGCTTCCCTCTCCATCCCTTCAAGGTCTGGGCGTCCTTAGCGATGCGGTGGCCTTCTCTGGCCTCGCGCTTGCGTTTCCGCTCTTCGTGGTCGAGCCGGCGCCCGTGCTGCTTTATATGTTGCTCGATATACTCGTTCTGGGGCATGGCAAAGTATTAGGGATGTAGTGTATTAAGGTGGTAGCTAAGGGTGATAGTGCGCGATGAGCGCCTGAGGGGGCGTGCGCGACCCCATTAAAAGAAACAAGAAGTACGGTTGTTCACATGACGAACCTCGTAGATTATCGAAGGATTTGAGTTGTGATCAGATATATGGACTTTCTTGATGATTTAGCCGTCTGCTCAGTCTCAAATAACTCCATACTCTTGTCCTTCTCTATGGCAGTGCTGTTTATCTTATCGCGGCTCATCGCGCGCGCTCCATCGCATCGCCATCTACGGTTACCCTACGAAGTTCCCTACGAAGTTCCCTTCAATCAACGAAGCTTACAGAATCCACAAGAATGGACGAGATACTAAAACAGATGGCGCTGGCGATGGAGCAGGCGCAGCTGGTGGTTTCTGCCGTCGAAATCGACCAGGATACCCCCGAGTTCGTCCGGGATATCCTCGATAAAACCGGTAAAACCGAAGCCGAAGGGGTATCGCTTTTGCTGTTGAAGAACCAGGTGGTTCTAGGCTACGTGTCCAACGCCGTGCTCGCGGTGCTTGAGCACTTACAGCGGCTCGATGGCGCCAGCTATGACGCAGCGCCCGTCGAGCGCACCGTCGTCCAGCGAGTGGCGATGGAAAAGGGGGTGCGCCCGTTGGAGAAGAAGTTGGCTTACCAGCTTGATAAGATGCTTAGAACCTATACCCGAGAACATCAAAGAGTGGTCGAGCGCCAGCAGCGCGCTCAAGACGCTGCTGAGGGCGACGCCACTACCGGTAAGGGTAGTGATGTTGATAGTGATGGTAGCGACGCGGCGCTGGATTCCGAGTCCGAGGACGAGCTCAATTTCAAGCCGGACACTTCCGCCGCTTCCGCCACCTCCGGCGCCGGTAAAGCCGGGACCAAATCCGACAAGTCTGACGGCAAGTACCGTCCGCCTAAGTTGGCGGCGGCGGCGTTGCCCACCACCGATAGTGGCATTGACGACAGTAATGAGCCCAAGACCAAGAAGCTCCAGTCAATGGAAGAATACTTGCGCGAACAGCTGGACGCGCCTTTGGTCGAGGCGCTGATCGGGCTGACGATCGTCGACCACGGGCGCGGCGGCGTCAAGACCGCGCACGACAAGCGGCGCGAACAGGAGATCCAGGAATATGAAGAGGCCAATTTTACTCGGTTGCCGGAAAAGAAGACCCAGAAGAGCAAACACCACCAGCGCCGTGATCAAATGCACACGTTTGGTGGTGAAGATTTTTCGATTTTCAATAACGACCGGCTGATGCTGGAGGGGACGCTGAGAAAGCGCAAGGCGATGTCGGCGTGGGACCGCGCCAAGCGGAGAAAGTAATACTTCATAGATGATTAAATAGAAACAGCGATATTTGGTGGATTATCATTGTCTCGGGCTCGCAACCGGGGCCAGGGCGCGTAATGCGAGGGTCGCGCGCGCGCGCTGCGCGGTGCATAGGAGCTTGCCGCCCGCACTTAACCGGGAAAATCTCCTTTTTTTTTTTTTTGCACCCAACCAAACCGACACCACCCCATCCGCGATGAGAGAAAATTCTTTTGGCAATAAGGAACATGCGCACTTGAGCCCGTGCCGGAAACCACTCCCCGACACCGACTTCTAAAACATAACCTGAAACCATCATTAATGTGTTTTAGAATATTTGACGGTACTTGCTGGGGGGGAGTGGAAGTTATATCACCGAGCGTCAGCAGCGCCTCCACTATTACCGTTTGATATAGAGTACATGCATGGTCTTAAGTCCCGATAGCAAAGGTGTTTCCCGTTTTTAGAATTCACCGCGCGCGCTCACAGCATGCGCGCATCCCTTCGTGAGCCACTTTCTTTCGCGCTCTCAGCAGATTATTGTCCATGACCATATTACAAACACCACGTATTATGAAGCATGAAGTTAAACTAGACAATAAAACGCACCTCGCGTGATGGTACATCTTGGCCACAAATTTTCGGACTGGCAACCGAAGGGGGTTTTTCTCGGGTGCTACGGGTTCTACACCGACTCTCCTCTTCCCATTACACCCCGCCTCTCTCCTAATATACTCCGTCATCTCCACCCCCATCCGCCGACAGCAAGCCGTAGATACATTCTTGGTTCGCGCATTGCGTCACCAAATCGCTCCTCGCCTCCACCCCCTGTATCGCCACCAGTTTCCAAATCACCTGTATGAGATTGATATTGCTACAGGGGGAAACTTGCTACAAGATTTGATACCGAGCCTAATCCATCATTATCGTTGCCAAAGTGAGTATCGTAGCAATTTGTGGTGGTTTTAGGTGAGAGTGGGTAGAGGGATAATAATAAACATGCGGTTAGGCAGCCATTGACCGGGGCCATCGCACCCGGATCGAGGGCAGCAAAGCCCTGATGTCGTATAGCCAAGATCATGACACCCCAAACACGTTTCACCGGGATAAGCGCTCCATCACAGGATGAAACATTGGTTATAACTCAACTACTATAAGATATTTGAAGTCATTGCTACGGCCCCCGCACATCGACATTGTGTTTTAACTGTCCGCCCGATACAGGGGTCTTGCCGCCTTTGTTTCAAACTTGGATTTGTGGGCTAGGGCTCAGTACATTCGCCCACTCACAACTGGCGTCCGGCGCCGAGCCCACCTTGCCTTTACCCGATTGGGCGATAAATGACCGGCGTAGCCTTGCTTGCCCCCTTGTCTCCGCTGACTGGGGCGGAACTGGGGGTTAACGGAGCTATACGGGGGTAGTTGTGAAACAGGGGTGGGCTGATACCGGTTTCATCGGGAGACACCGATATCGAAACGTCGTTTAGGATGGTAATTGCAGTCGGCTTGTTTTGTGCTATGCTCACGTGTCACCTTCATTTTTTTTCTTGTGCCTGGGCTTAGGGGCCAGGGCTACGAACAATTTTTCGATTGCGACGGGCGGTACGACGGCGACAACACCAGACGGGCAGCCATAATTAAAAGTGAAACATGTATCATGAACCCATGATATTCTGAAACGACAAATGAAACGACCATGAAACTGACTTCATAATAATTGAACGAGATTGCTTTACAGTGGGTCCATCTGTATCATCACCTCACTCATTCTCGGTGTTCAAGGAAGTCCGAGATCCGATACGTATACGACATTATTAGCTACTACTCTACTCTAAGTGAAACTCTCTGACTTGTTTCAAATGTGAAACACGTTTTATGGTTAAATGCTATGCTTTTATTGGTAAACATCACGTACATGGTTGGGGGGGTATTTTTGAATAGGTTTTCGTAATCATCATGGTCACGGGTATTAACAAGATGTGTGGCAGTTGGTAGTACAAGCGCAACACCTGACACACCCTCTCAAGGGGGTTGTGTTTCAGGTTGTGCGTGCAAAATGGGGAGAGGCGACGAGCCGGGATAGAAATACAGGCTTCCTTCAATTTCTAAGGAAACAACGGCAGCTGGTCAAACGCCAGCGAGTGGCGGTGGTGGTAGCCAGTACCCAAGTTAGGCGCGAGCGCCGGCTCGAGCCCCAGGTGCGGCGCCATCAGCGCCATCGGCGCCATCGGCGCCATCGGCGCCATCGCGAACGGCGCCAACAGCAGCAGCAGCGCCCCCAGCGGCGCCAACAAATCGCTGCCACCATAGTGGGAGTGGGCCGGCGCCAACAACGAGTGGTGCGCCGGCGCCTGCGGGTGCCATACCAGCAGCAGCGCCGCCAGCAGCAACGGGTTCAGCACCGTGTACGCGCTCGCCAGCTGCGGGAACGGCGCCAACGGCGCCAACGACGCCAGACTGGCGCCGGGGAGCAGCGAGATCAGCAGCTGCAGCCGGTGACCGAGCGTGTTGGTGGTATCGGTCAGCAGCGCCATCAGCACCTGGCGGGCGTGGCCGCCGACGTGGAAGTCGGGGGCGCCAGAAGCGCCAGAAGCGCCGTCAATGGCGCCGCGGCCGTCGGCACTCAGCACCACCAGCGGCGCCCCGCCGGCGATCAGCAGCAGCACCGAGAGCGACCGCAGCGGCGGCAACGAGTAGTCGGCGACGAACTCGCCGTTGGCGGTCATGTTGACGGCGTAGCTGCCCTGGGTGAGCCACGGCGCCAGCAGTGCCATCGGCGCCCCCGTGCCGGGCGCTGCCAGCGCTGGTTGCGGCGCCCACGTAACGTGGTGGTTCATCAGCGGATGAGGCGCCAGCGACGACCGCTGGCCATAGTGGCGCGGCGGCTGCTGGTGTAAATGCGGATGAGGCCGCGCCAGGTTATTCAAAATGATGTTGATTTTCAGCTGGATGCGCTTGCCGAACGACAGGACGATCTTACACTTCTGAAACCACGTTTTGATGATGGCAATCTGTAACGTGTCGTCGTCAACACCGTAGCCTTGAGGGAGTAAAAGCGCTAGTTTGTCCACTGTAAACTCGCCGTGGGGGCCCAAGTACTGGACGTGGGGGTTAATCACGATATCGATCAATGTTTGCACCACATAATTACCGTAAGGATCGTTGATCAACTTGTTGAGATCATAAATAAGAATGTGGTAAATCAAATCGAATTTAAGCAGCGAGAAGCGGGGGTTGGTCACTTCGTTGGCGTAGCAATTTTTAAGGAATTTCTCGACGACGTTCAGCGAGAATTTCAAATTGCACAACTGGGCGACGCCGGCGCGGACAAAATTGGCAAACACTTGAGTGTTGATGTCGCCCAGGTTGATCAGAATCAAGTACTGGACGACGTAGTTGCCGAATTGATCATTTATCAATTGAGTAAACGTCGATGGCAGGAGGATGGCGGTGGCAAATTGTGCAAGCTGGGGCTGGGTCACGTGATTCAAGCATTTTTGAAGGACGCAACAACCGTGTTTATGAGTGGCTACAGTGGCCAAATCGGCGATGATCGCTTCGTAAATGAATTGGCAATCAGTAGGGCCAAACTTGTTGAGGATTTTCTGGATGACGTGGTTGCCGTTGAGGTCCTTGATCAAGTCGATGATGTAGGGGGAAAGGCCCTCAATGAGGATGGGGAGAGCCGACATGGTAGCGCCGTCGTTACTCAACATGGTAGCGCCGCTGATGGTAGTGCCGACGTTAGTGGTGGCAGCACCACCACTTGTCGTCGTTGTTGAACAAGCATCAATCAATTTCTGTAACGCCCGGGTCCCGTGTTGGTTAATCGAGATCTGAAACAAGTTCGGCTTCAAGTGCATCAACACCAGCGCCAACTGGTGGGGTGAACAATACCCCACCATCTTTTGGACCAAGTAGTTGCCGAAAGGGTCGATAATCAACTCGTACATGTGCGGGAACACCGCTTCATATATCACGGCGAAGTCCCGCTGGCGCTGAGTCGCGGGCGCCCCCGCCAGCTCGTCCAACCGTTTCTGGAGGAAGCGGCACCCGTGCTGGTCCTTAGCCATCGGCACGACCGCCGCCGCCGCCAGCGCCAACGGCTGGCGGGCGACGGCGGCTAAGTACTCCTTGGTGATCCTCTTGGGCGCGGCGCTGTCCATGGCGGGTGAAGCGTTGATTGGATTGAGGAAGACGGGGAGTGGGTGGTGAGTGAGGGACCGTCCCCGTACGGGTTTTTTTTCGCCTCTCAAATCGGGATCGGCACCACGCCGCCTCGCACGTGATTAACATTAACATTGACCGACAGTTAACATCGAAGCCCTGACCAAACTACTACGATCAAGCCATGACGACTACTATGTTTCAGCCTATGTTACTTACTATAGCTACGATGGTAGTCTCCGCTCAGGAGCCGAGGGCTGGCGCCCCCGTCTCCTGTCGCTGGGCTATCCGAGTGAGCCTATTCGACACCCGCACTGGCCTTACAGACAGGACCCACCTTTTTTTAGTAAGCCCCCCCGAGGATACCCAGGCCACCACTGAGCCATTAAAACTAAGCACCAATGACCCAGGCCACTACTGAACCACCAGAACTAAGCCACCAATGACCCAGCCAGCGCCCTAGCCACAAGAGCAACTAAAAACAGCCTATACTACCATTTAGGCACATTAGCCATCTCTTTCATTGGTGGTTTTGGCAGTAATTGTTGGCGCTGTCTCGGTATTCGTGGAGCAACTCGGGGGCGCACTATGACCTGGCGCGCCGACCCACCAATTTCACCGCAGCAGGTGCCGAAATTCTACTGAGAAATCCAACAAAATGGGGCGTTCTATGGGCTTAGAATGGTATTAACTTCGATTAGATGGGGTTGGTAGCTTATAGTGGTCTCATTTCTGGCTTTGTTAGACCCTGATGGAGGCAGTGTCGGGGTTGTTGTCGGCGCGGGTCTAGACCGCGTAACGACGTGGTACCGCGACCATCCCCCCGACAGTGCCACCACCACCGCCACCAGCAATAACAAGGCACCAGCAAGGAAAGTAGCAATTTCTAAATATTCCAGTTTCTCCATTGTATGGTAGTCGTTTGTTGTAGTTATTGGTGGGGGATCCGAGGAATGCCGACGTATCGGATATAGCTCCACAAAACCCCGAGCTTAATTGAACGACGGCGCCCGTCGGAGTTACCCCGGAGAAGTCCCGACAACCTTCTACTAACATTAACTATTCCGATTTTCAATTACTTTACCTGTTTCCTTTTTTTACTTTATGTTCTTGACGATTCGCGCGGTTGTTCTTCGGTGAGCGTTTTTTTTCGCTCCCTTATCAAGGTCATCGCGCCCGTCGCCGCTACCCCTGAGACTATAGGCTCGCGTGTAGCGAGCGCGTCGAGGTGCAGATATGGCATGCAGCGAACGATCGTATTTGTTTATGTTTTCTGCAGGCATGTGTCAAGATGGCAGCGATAATGAAAGTCAAGAAAACCCAAATAGATTAAGTGAAAAAATTATACCGTTTAGTAAAGTAAATGCAATTGAGCATGAAAAAGTGGTTAATATTTAGTTTTAGTCGGGTTCACGTTTTTTGAGTGTTGTGGCGCCGTGACCATTTCTAAACGGAAACAAACGCCAAATCTAGGTTTTTCACCATCAAATGTTATCAATTATACCTTTTTTGCTCTAGTTTGCCTTGTGGATTATTTAGTAAACTTTTGCGATGAGTTTCGAGCTTGTGTTAATTTGGTTAAAATTTTACCAATTTCAAATGAAATCAAGCAATCGTTGCATTTATCCCGATAAGACAGGTAATTGATCAAACTCACTCTAAACGCCATTATAACCCACCCAAACCAAACTTGGTTTGTTTTTATCATCATTTACGTGACCTATGACACCCCCTTCCACTCCAGTTTCGATGTAAAATACCTCCCCAAATAAGGCTGGGGTCAAGCGCTCAAACCATAACCATTATCATCGGAAGGCGTGACTAGAGTGTATTGTTTGTCATCAGGGCCACAAAAGTCGGCAAGTCCTGGTTGAATTTGTGATGATTGCAAAGACCGTGTCCCGGATCGGAAGACGAGCGTGTAGGGAA
>JAKUAI010000074.1:0-41259 GCA_030674695.1 Diutina mesorugosa
GTGGCGTGTGCACTGAGTACCCCACTAGCTGGACCACGACTGGCTCTGACGGCTCTGTTGAGACGGGCTCCGGCATTGTCGACGTCACCACCGACTCGAACGGCAACCCTGTGACTTCGACCTCGACCTACCCTAAGGAAACTCCTTCGTCGTCCAACACCGAGTGTGGCGTGTGCACTGAGTACCCCACTAGCTGGACCACGACTGGCTCTGACGGCTCTGTTGAGACGGGCTCCGGCATTGTCGACGTCACCACCGACTCGAACGGCAACCCTGTGACTTCGACTTCTATTGATGGCAAGCCTACGCATTGTGATGTTTGCACCATTGTTACCACCTCGATTATATCTACGAATGGTGATGGATCAGTGGCCACCACTGAATGTGTTGTTGAAGTTACCACGGACGCTACTGGTGGCGTGGTCACTAAGACCTCCACTGTGGAGTGCCCTGTGTGCTCTGCCCACACCACCACCGTTGTTGAGGAAAACGAAAACGGTGTTGTGACTACTGCAGAATGTGTTGTTGAAGTTACTACGGACGCTACCGGTGGCGTGGTCACTAAGACCTCCACTGTGGAGTGCCCTGTGTGCTCTGCCCACACCACCACCGTTGTTGAGGAAAACGAACACGGTGTTGTGACTACTGCAGAATGTGTTGTTGAAGTTACTACGGACGCTACCGGTGGCGTGGTCACCAAGACTTCCACCATTGGTGGTAAGCCTACCGAATGCAACGTGTGCTCGGTGTACACCACTGCTGTTGTGGAAACTAAGGACAACGGTGCTGTCGTGACTGCTGAACATGTTGTTGAAGTCACTACCGACTCTACTGGCGGTGTGATCACTTCTACTGTGGCTCCTCACTACACCACCTTAATCACCACTAACGAAAATGGTGAAGTGTTAACGTACACAACCCTTGAAAGCGAGGCCAAGACGACTGACACCGGGTCTGGAAACAACGTCGACTCCGGCTCAGGTGAAGGCTCGCCCAATGTGCCCGCCGGTGAAGGCCAAGCCAATACTTTGGCTGGATCTAATGTGGTGCCCTCTGGTTCCACTGTATTGACACTTCCTGGTGCTCAAAGTACCGCTGGCTCCACCCCTGGTGGGCCCGAACCTTCGGTTATTGCTGAGGGCAGCGCATCGACCAAATTGATCTCGAGATCGTTGGCGGCGATGTTGCTTCTCTTTGTTTTGTGATTCCCCCTTAGCTCACCCAGTGAGACATTTCGATTTGATACCTGAAATATACAGAAGTTTTTTAATACCACTTGTAGTGTGTGTTCAAGCCAGGCTGAAAACATAACACGATGTTCGCAATAGCCACTTAAATATACAATGGCTGCACTAACGAGGATTTGCAACAAAAAGCGTACGTTTGGTTTTTGCGTCAACTTTATAGTGTTTTCATAGTTATCGTGAAATAACTTTCAACAAACTCGTGTAAATGCAATGTCAAACGTTGGTGAAGTCAACATTTATCCATGAAGGTTGGAAATAATGATCCAGATACTGCACATAGCAACATCACTGCCACAAAATAAAGCGCTTGAGCTCACTGGTCAGTAATCTCAAACCTTGAAGTGTGGGGAACAATGTCTATAGACCCGCAATGCAGAATACACCATGGTGGGTCTATTGAAAATTTTGCCGAAAAATCCGCCAGATCTTGTGCATGGGCTCATGATAGCTCGCCCCGAATCATGATCGAACGATTCAAATGAATCCACAAATCAATGAGATTCCACCAAGTCTCTTTCAGTAAGTGGCAAGTTTACCTATTTTTATCTCCTGAAATATCACTTAACGATCCCAGTATCGTGTGAAAATTGAGCGACAACAAAGACCTAGCGAACTTCGACCAGTCGTTATTAGTAGTCAAAAAACTCACTTGGTCACCACTGCTGATATTAATAGCTTGAATTCTACATGGCAGGATCGCCTAGTCATTGGTTACCCTAAGAGAGGGATAAGGGCAATTTCAAGGACGATGTATCTTTTCCTATTGAGGAGTTCTCATAACGCGAGTCATGATGGTGAGATATATCTAAATTTTTAATGAATACAAACATACATTCTACTTAAAATGCGTTACCAAAACCTTGGCCAGTCGGTTGGTAAGACATCGGTCCACCGGTAATCATCAAAGGAGTGTTAATGATGGGTTCATCTTCGGCCTTTTTGGCCTTTTCTTGACGCTCCTTGAGGTCCAGGCGTAACTCCTTCAACAAGTTCAGGTTTTCACGAGCAACCAGAATCTCGTAAGGCTTCGTGAAGTCACCCAACGAGTGCAACCAGCCGAGTTCCATCACGTAGTCGTAATCGACCAAGCCGTAGGCGGTGTAAAGGAGTGCAATAAAACATTCGTGGTTACCAGTTTCGACGAAATAGTCCAAAGCATCATGGGCAACCTTCGGCGATTGCGAAATTCCCACAGTACGAATCAAGTCGCCCCACAACTTGTCGTTCTTAAGGATGGAGATAGCCTTAGCAAATTTCTTTTCCTTGGTGTACAAAAGCGCCGAAAGTTGACGGAAAAAGATCAAATCGTGATTCTCCAAACGTTCAGCCAAGTCCAATTTGTTGAAACGGTTGTTGGCTTCATTTTCAATCAGCAGACGCAACAGCTTGTAATCTTCTTCTTCAATCAACAAATCGTGGTAAGCCAGATTTACCACCGAGTTGTTTTTCTCCAATACCGAGATAAGCCACAGCTTGATTAAAGGCAAGTTGTCCAGCTTCACAAACATGCGTACCACACGAGGCAAATCCAACTTGGGAGTCAACACAGTCATCAAGTCAGTAAGCAAAGAGGGGTTTTCAGTCATGTAGAAGTTGATAGCCTTGTAGTATAACTCAAGATTAGGACACTTGACAATGATTTCCTTGAATGACGAGTGGTCGAAAGCAACCTCCGAGTGTTCCATCATCGCCAAAGCGGCGTTATCCCATTCTTCATAATGGCAATGCAAGAAAATGAGCTCGGGATAAAGATGAGCGGCATCACAAGCAGCAATTACCTTGGGAATGTTTATACGCAGCCAGAACAATTTAAGGTGCTCCATTACCTTCTCAGGTGCGTACTTCGAATACAAAATCAGTAATTCGGTAAACATACCCATGTGAGCACGCTCAAGCAGCAAACCATTTTCGAACAAAGCCATAACCTCGTTAAAGTAGCCGTGGTACTCGTAGTTGCGAACCAACTCAGGCATTTCTTCAGCATCAATGATCAAGTTGAGACCACAAATTTGAGCCAAACGGAACTCACGGTGTTCGATACAAGCATCGTGGACTTGCTTCCACACACGGATGTTCAGAGCCTTACGAGCGCAATCAACAGCACCTTGGTAATCACCCAAGTGAACAAGGGTAGTCGCCAACTTAGAATACTTCGATACAGAGGAGAACAAGATTTTTGCTGCTTCGTAGTTACCCTTTTCGAACAACTTATCACCAATGTCTTCCGCATCTGCAACATTCGGACCAGCAACGAACTTTTCGATATCGCTTTCACGTTCAAGATTGGCATAAGCGTAAATAAGAGCACCGTCAATTTCAGGTTCGCGTAAAGTTTCGCGAGCCATGTCTAAGAAGCCAACAAGTTCTTCAAGCTTACCAGCGTGTTCAGCAATCTCGATAACTTGTTTGTAGTTCAGGGGGTTCTTGGACTTGACGTACAGGTCAATTGCTTCAGGAATACGCAACCCGTTAAGTTGGGCATTACCCAATTGGAACCACAAATCAGAAGTGTCGTATTTCTCAGCATACTGCTCACCACGATCCAACAGCATGATATCTTCGACCAAAACTTTCATGGCGTCTTGCCGCATTTCGTGACGGTCGTAAACTTCGAAGGCTTCTTCGTATAACTCGTTGTCAATACACAAGGGGGCAATTTCCTCAGGGTCATACTTTTCTAACTTCTCAATGTAGTTCATGACTCTCAGCGGTTGGGCCTTGATAGCCGTAAGAATCATAAGCCCCTGCAACGAGGTATTGTCGTTGAAGGGGGAAGGTTCCAAAATAATCTTTTCCAATAATTCGATTAAATCATTGGACAAGTCGTTTTCCATAAAAGCCTTCACGACAATCAGAACAGGTTCTGGGTCAGTAAGCTCGGGGATACCAGTCAGAATGACCTGATCAGTAAGAGCACGACGGTGTCCATGTTCATCATCAGCTAACACCCGATTCCACAATTCAGGATCCAGCTTTTGCAATAAGTACCGTGCTTGGTACTTGTACATTTTGTTGTCATTGGTGATGGAGATCAATTCATCGTTGTTACCACCCTTGGAATAAGCGATGTAGGCCAAGTAAGGATCACGTTTCTCGCAGTACTTACCAACCACAAGAGTGTCGTACACATCATTTTCTTGAAGGAACTTCTCCGGAGAATTGTTGGAGTCGATATAGATCTTAGCAAGAGCGTTGTAAACCTCACGATCGTTACTACCACCTTCTAACGTCTTTTCAAGGAAAGGTAATAATACCTTGAGTCTGTTACGCTTCTCAACTTCAGCGACAAGTTCACCAATGGGCACACGTCCAAGTACCAGAAGTAACAAACCTTGGATGATCAGTTCGTCACAGTCGACATCCAACAAACCTGCAACAACTTGAGGAGTGTTGGCAGGATTGACCAGTTGCACATAAACTTCAATAAACTTGAAAAACTGATTCTTGTAGAGGTACAAAATTAAGTCATGAACGAAGTTGAAACGGTCACAAACGATAATCAATGGCAATTGATCATCAAGCTTGAATTCCTTGAGGAAGTTTTTAACCTTTTCACCATTGTAAACATTGTTGTCACGCACGACACGCTCAATTTCCTTAGTTTGATTCATCTTGGCAGCAGTTTGGATGTACTTGAATACGACGTCAGCATCTTGCGTTAAGTTGACAATCAGGCCAAGATAGTAGTATTCACCCTCAGTGCACTTAAATTCTTCGAATAACTTGATAAGTTGAAGTGGCCCAAGCAAATCCAGGTATTTGGTAGCAACCTGAATAACAACTTGCAAGTTTTGAGCCATGTTCTGCAGCAACAATTCACGCAAGCAGTCCATCAGTTGTTGGACATTGAGCTGACCGAAGTACAGAACCAACCAAGCAGTGTCAATAACGTTAGTGTGGACAATGACACGCTTGATGTCCTTGATGTCATCGTAGTGTTCGAGAGCACGTTGAAACAAACCCAGCTTTTCACACAAGCGACCAATCGTGGGCTTGTCGTAATGGTGAAACATATTGTTGCCAAGGATGGCATCAGCAACTTGAGGAGCGTGCAAAAGGTTAGTTTCAAGAACTCTAGTTTGCAAATGGCCTTGGGCAGGGTCATCAGCCTTGAGAGCATCCAACAAAAACGCAGTTCCTTGCTGAACGTAATTCTGCGAAAAAAATAAGTCAGCGATAGTTTCAATGTTGACGTTAGCCAGGTCCAGCAGTAATAACAGCACCGCAAATTCCAGGGCACGGTCAGGCAGCACCCGAATTAAGTTTTGAACCAAGTTGGTGTAATCGGGGTTGTAGCCAACCTTATCACAATAAGGCAAAATCTTGTCAAACTGACCCAATTCAGCGAGACAACCAACAACCTTAATGTGACATTGAGCGCGAATGTAAACAGCCAAAGCCAACGCAGCATCGTTGTACAGCTTGACGATATCACCAAGCTCTTCCGACAGAGTCAACTTGTCTTCCTTCAACCACTTTTCAAAAAGAGGCTTGCGGTCTTGTTGCAATACAGGCTTTGCCAATTCAATCAGCTCATACTTGTTCAAGGTGCCACGGTCCAATAAAGTAGAAAAATATTGGAGGATAGGCAGAACTTGCCCAGGAGGAGCGGTGATGTTTTTCAACTTGTTGATGGTGTCCTGAGTTCGCAACTGTTCCAGAGAAGCGGCAACTTTAGCAGCATTAGCATAGTCACCTTGGTTGAGGTAGTTCTGGAATTGTTGAGTGAAAAGCAGCTCGGCACCAGGGAAGCCGCCCCGGGCCAGCAACGTCAAGGCCAAAGGCACGTTCAGCAATTGCTCAAGTACATAAGGCACCACCCGATCCCGCAGGAGTTCCACAGCCAAGACTTGGCCCAGCTTATTGATAGTCAAGATACCGGTACCGTCATTATAAGCGGTGGCCGTGAACACAGGGTCGGCAGTGATACGGTTAACAAACAAATTAGTCCCCAGTTCCATATCGTAAATGTGAATGAACCCGTACTTCGTAAGAACATAAACCACACCATAACGGTCCAGAGCTTGCAAAGAGATGGGGAAGTCATTGGTAGCGTCCTGAGGGAAGAAAATGTCTACCAGCTTTTTCTGGAAAGGAGGGTTTCCATCAACGTGGTCAATCTCGATGATGTGCAAATTGCCTTGGCCTTGGGCGTTTTTGTTACCAACGCAAAACACTTTAGTGGGTTGCACTGCCCCCAGCAATTTGACTTGGGCAAACTTAGCAACATGCCCTTCAATGGCTTGAGACACGCCACGCAGCTTGGAAAACAATTGAATGTGACCAGCAATACGCCCATCTTCTTGAGCGATCCCGGTTACCGCAAACCAGTTCAAGTCAGGTTCGGCGCAGATATTGATAATCTGACAGTTAGCCAACAGTTGGTGACGTTCAGTCAAACGAGTGGGACCATTGTTGGTGCCATCAAAGATATTCCAGAAATAGAATGAGGTACCAGTGACCAACCCCAAGTGCTTGTCGTCCAACCACTTCCAGAACACTACTGGTTCACTCATGGTGTGGGACTTGAGACGTTGTTTGGTGGCCAAGTTGAAAATTTGAATGGTGGTACCATTAGCCCGCAAGGCAATGACAAACTCATGCGGGTGCATGATAGCGTTGTCGGCGGTCATGTTCTTTCGGGTAACTTCGCTTGTTTGCAAGTTGACAATGGCAACAGTGTTGGCTCCATCATGAGTTTCCCGCACGCAAACGTACTTGTCCAGCTCCAATGTCGTCAGCTTGAAGTCAAGGGACTGTGGGGCAATCCCTAGTGACGTCAAGTTGACGATCTCCGTGAACTCAATCGGAATATCATGCGACATTGTGGTGATCAAGCTTGGTGAGGTATTTGATTTGGTGGCATTTGTCGTCGACGCGCAAAGGCCGTCACGTGACGCGGCTCGGACAGGTTACGGCCTTAGCCATATTTACGACAACCATATTTCGATAAGTGGCAAGAAGTGATATTTGGAGTTATCGTGATAACTAATCGATTGAGTTAGTATATTTTTGTTTAGATGACGAAGTGATCGCAATTACGGTGGTAGATACCATCGGCCTAAGAATTCATTATGCCGACCGAGTATCCGGGGTTGAGCAATTGAAAAATTCGAGATTTTGCCACTCAGTGAAATTATTGGAAGCATGAAGAAGCGTGACTGCAAAATTTCAATTCGAGGCGGTTTATGACAACAGTGTTGAAATATGGAATATTATTGGGGTATCTCATGATAAATCGTTGAAACTATGAAAAAATTTGCCGGGTGACAACTGAGCTCGAATTGAAATTCGAATTCATTCGAGGAAATATGATTAGATTGGTGGCCTTACTTTAACGAGAATGTCCTCCACTATTGTGTTACTTCTCCCGGTGGGCGAATTTGATTGATGACGCAGACGGTACTTTTGAATATATTTTTGGATGGCGTCGTAGTCACTGCCATACCAGTCGCCAGCCATACTGGCTAGCTTGTATCGCTTCTCCAACTCTTCGTTATTATTTCGTGATTCAGCCACTGCAAATTGCCGGTTCGTCTCCCAGTCCACAAGCCAATAAGCCACTCTCTTGTAAGCGATTTTCACAGTGTCAGGAGCGACAAACTTTTGATGACGCCAAGCCAGTATCGTCACTGCTAGATCCCTAACCCCATCGATAGCGGTGGTGGGCAACCGCACACTTTTCGGTGCCAAACTCGCCATTCGGTGTTGACGAGTGAAAATGATAAGTGAATGGATATATCGCTTGATATCGGGCAGAACGTAGACTTCAGGCACCGCACTTCGTATTCTTGACACTTCCGAAGCATCAATCGGGGAGCACTTGTCCCCGGTCGGGGGATAAACGCTAAACCAAAAATGCTCCTTGAGGTATGGATAAAGTTTGACTGAAGCCACCAAAGCCACGTCTAACACCATGATAACGATGCCATATTCATAGGGTTGCTTTAGATATTCATATAGCCGGCGCTGGGTGGTATCGTCTGCTTGTTGAACCTGAGTCCAAATGGTAACTGTAGTTGATTGCGGCGGCGGTAGAGTTGTGGATACGTCCACGACTTCGGAGTTGGGTACACATGATTGAATTTGGGTCACGGACTCAGAGGGGACATCTGATGTGACAGCAATGTGGCGATGTCCTGCCAACGCTAGAGTGATGGCGGCTTCCAACGTGGACATACCGGTGGTTTCGCTTTCGGTGACTGGCCACCCCAGTATGAGCCCTGTTGTGTTTGTTCAAATTTCTTCACGTGACGAAACTCAACGACAAACGCCAGAATGAGAGAAAAAAGGGATTAAGCAGGTAAACATGGCCACTTGAATGAACACCAGCACCATAATTTGAGTCAAAACACTTCACTACACCACAGACAGAATTGTTGGTGAACGCTACCATTTTTCTTAGCAAAACTTCTATTCTCTCTGACATCAACAACTATTGTCGGGACTTATCAGGGATATGGTGTTTTGAGGTAAACAAAGGCCGTGTCAAACTGTGCTGCATTTAGCGGCGTCATTAGACGAGATTCATGACACTCCAGTGTCTAAGTTTTGCCATACCCCTCTACCCCGTGTGGTATCAACTCTCTTCGTATAGCATTATACACCATCTACTCGCTTCGGCGTCTCGATGTGCCTGCTAGCATCGGTGGAAGCAGGTGGGAGCCTGAATTGTATGAGGGGGCATTTGCTGAGCTACGCGAGTCTCCTTACTATGCGGTTAGCCGACAGACTTCAGCGATAGCAATCACCCCACCC
Organism: Diutina mesorugosa; assembly: GCA_030674695.1. Lineage (NCBI taxonomy): Eukaryota > Fungi > Ascomycota > Pichiomycetes > Serinales > Debaryomycetaceae > Diutina > Diutina mesorugosa. The sequence continues at coordinate 9,006 of JAKUAI010000074.1, forward strand.
GACAGCCGACACCGGAATTGGCGCCCTCAGTAACGTTTATGGCAATGAGAGTCGAGTGGTAGTCAAACTTATTTTTACTGATGGGGGGTAGCAATGGACGATAGACGAGACTCATCCCCTCCTCGCTGGCGTCGTACATGGCGCGTGCTTCGGTACTGTGAGCCTGGAACGCCCTGTAGGCTAATTACACGCTTTTTGGGGCGGGCTGCGGCGGCGCGACCGCGGGCTCCGACGGAGGTTTCCATCAACTCAACGGCGTTGGAAGTACAACTAACTGGTCCGGAGACGACTAATTCAGTGGATAGAGGGTATATTAACATTGCCTATTACCAGGCTGACAGTAGGGAAGCGAATTTGATTTGAAAACACCGATTTCTGTCAGCGTACGGCAGAAGGGACGTCGCGTCACTAGCGCGTCTTAGCAAAAACACCGGCACAGGATTTATGGTGCCGAGCCCACCAGGTGCAGGACGGAGCCCCCGCGCTCACACAAGAAGATACGCGCAATGCCACGAAATGTCAATGCCTCCGGATACAAAGTTTGGTAAGCCGCCGCTCATGTCTCCAAGTGCCGGGATGACACGGTTCCAGCTGATTCCAAAATTCTACCAGTCCGAACCGCTGCCGATCGTCCAGGATCTGGCATTCCCTCCGTTCAAAATCGAGCATCGTTACAAAGGGGTGTATGAACGCGCTGGGTTCGACATCAACCGGGGAGGCTCTGGCAACAACGGCTTCAACGCCCCCAATGGCGCCTACCGAACGTCCCGCTCTCGCAATAGCTCGCTGTCGCTGTTGCCTCGAAGTTCCCACCAGCTGGCGCAACTGGTGCCTCCTCACCCCGTGTTTGACCATAATCACCTGGAGCTGGAGCTGACGCTGCCGGTAAGCGATCGTAGCGACTCCGGCGTCGGCGTCGGCAAGCGCAATGTCAAGGGGCTCATGATTTCCACCGATATTCCCCCCATGACCAATCGTCAACCCAGTTCGCCTCTATCAACGCTGCCGGCGTTGCTGCTGGGACGCAACCCTAGTTTCAACTTTGCTCCTCCCTTGCACACGCTGCTGCTGCTAAAGCTGCCGCTGATCAAGCTGCCGGTGATGGCGCCGCTGCTGCCATCGGTAGCGCAGTCTCAGCGACCGCCATTTGCTCAGCCGCAACCCCAGCTGGCGTCGCAACCAGCGTCGCCCCAATTAGCACCTCAGGCAGCCCCCTTGAACTACCTGGGCCACATCAGCCACTCCGTGGGGGGCACCGCTCCCCCCTTGGGTCCCGTATACCCTCATGAACACTATCATAACTTAGCGGAACCGTCTCCACCGATGCAAGATGAGGACTCCGCTAATCAGCCGGTTCCGTATCCTCAAACTCATATGGCGCCGCCATCTCAACCGCAACCACAAGTCCCTGATCACCAAGATCAATTTGTTCCCGTCACTGAGAAGATGCGCCAACGTCAATCTCAGGAACAGTTGCAGCGTCGCAGCACCTTAACAAAAAAACGGTCGATCAAGAAAATTAACCAAATTGATCTGGCACTCCAGGATTTGCGCAGTGAGGTTGAGTCACATCGCTCTCTGCAACTGAGCAGCTTGCCTCGCCTGCTGACGAGATTCAGTCAGGCATCGCCGCCGCCGCCATTACCTACCGTGGATATTCTTCCCAAAGTGGTGGATACTGATAGTGAGGTCCCCGAATCTAAGGAGACTCAGCCGCAGCAGTCTAGTGATTACCAAAATTTTCTCATGGCCAGACCCGAACCTCAGCAATATCGTCAGTCGCAGGTGCTGATGGTGTCGCTGATTATTCTGCGAGACAATGACCTGTTTGATGAGGACGATCTGGATGATGAATCTGCCGCCGAACTTCAGCGCCAATTGGACGAGCTTAAATTTAATGGTGGCAAAAACCTTAATATCAACTCACCCAGTACAACTCAAGCGGCGCAGCAGTCTTCTCTGCGAAACCAAAATCGCATATCCGAATTTGACCGTGAAGAGTCGCCTACGCCCATCCCCACCGCCACCGACAAGTTCAAGCACCCTAAAGGTGTCCCTCATGCATCTCCGCGAGTGGCCCCACCTTCCTTTGTGGTTGAACAAGCCCCGGAAGTGGCTTCTGTACCCCCTGCGGTGCCCACTATCGAGGTGAATGAACCCTCTTCGGTACCCTCAGTGCCCCAAATTACCGTTGAGTCATCTCAGGAGCCATCAATTGCAATCAGCTCTCATCAACAGACGCATGTTGATTCAGTCCCTAGCTCTCGAGAGGTGAGTGATCAACAGCCGCGCAGAAATGAAAAGTCTCCATCTGTTGTCGACCTTGAGCGTTCAATTGACGCCTCAATCTACGAATTGGAGCAGCAGGGATCTGAGCGGGGCTCAGGCTCAGAGCCCCCGCGTCCAGGATCTCGTCTTCTGCTGGCCAGCGACGACTACGACGACATGCTGCTGGTTGCGCTGTATGATCTGGTACAACCACTTTTTGTGGGCCTGGAGGACCAACATGCGGAGGTTAAAATTGTTAAGTCGCCGCCTTTGCCTCAAGGATCTCAATTTGGCCTGATGATTCCTGACGACGAACTTATACTGATCAAGTCAAACCTGACAGCGCCTAAGCTGATTCTTAAAAAGCAGGTGACTTATTCGCCTCAGAAGATTTCAACGCCAGTGATGAACCACACCCCTACGATGTCTCACTCGCCTCAGATGGGCCTGCAATACCCCCGATTTGACTTCGGTGCCGACCTGTCGCCGCTCATGCCCATTGTTACTAAACACGCTCCGGGCCAGGGGCCTTGTCGCGCTTGTTCCAATGAAGTGTCCCCTGATGCTAAGGGTCCCGAAAGAGCCATTTTTTCAAGGCTGGGTGATCTTCTGGGTCAATGGCACCGCGGATGCTTTACTTGCAGTCACCCCGATTGCCAAGTTGCGTTTTCAAAGCACGTACAATGTTACGTTTATGCCGACTATCCTTACTGTGGTTTCCACTACCACCAGGAGAACGGCACGTTGTGCGAGCTCTGTTCCACTGGAATTGAAGGCGAATGTATCGAGAATGAGTTGTTGCAAAAATGGCATTTGCACTGTTTGCGTTGTCTTAAGTGTCGCCGGACGATTCGCGACGACTATTACCTCATTAACGGCGATATTTATTGCGAGCACGACGGTAAGAATATTATTCTGGGCAACGACCTGATCAATGGAGAGGGTCGGGGTCTTACTCAAAACGACAAGGTCGAACGTCGTCGTACTCGTTTGATGTTTGTTGACGGACAAACAATTAGTTAATTCAGCTCCTAAAAATCCTATAGATCAACCGGTATCACCTCGGTGTACTGTAATAGAATATTATCCTATACATCACAAAAAATCTAATCGTGTAAGGTCTAAAATCTATTAACGTCCATATTACAATCGAATGTCTTCGTCATCACTGATCTCAAAATCTTCAATATCGTGGCGTTCCCGCTGCTCGCTCCGACGAGCCTCAATATCATCTTCATCGATGACAAAATTGTCGGCGTCGTAGTCATTCAGGTGAAGCTCGATATTCAGTTCTTCGTCAAAGTTTCCGAAGATCATGTTATCGTAGTTGTCGCCGTTACGCTCATATTGAGCAAGCTTCTGTTTCATTTTCGAGTAAATGACATAGGTGGTAAGCGCCGCTGCTGCGATGGTGATGACAATACTTAAAATGTCGACAAGTTTAGTCAGGCTCAGCTTGGAGTCATCGCCCAAGTCCTTGAGCTTTGATCCTACGAAGAGATGGATCAAAAGCTTCGGCGATGTAATTGTCAGAGCTAACAAAAATGTCACAGGCGACAACTCAGGAATTGCCAGAAGCGCCCCATTGGAAAGCGAATAAGGTAAGGGGCACAAGCGGATGAGCGTCAAGAGCCATAAGGAGTTATTCTCGTGCAAAATCTCCGAGAACGCCCGGAACTTCTCATTGTGGCTGGCAAGGTACACTGCTTGGTTATGAAGGATATAGCGGAAGAGCAAGAACAGAACGAACGATCCCATGATCAGTGCCGACGCCAAGAGCGGCCACCCCCAAGGGAACCCATACACCATGCCGCATAACACCAGCAACGCCAGGTAGCCAATCAATGGAGGGAACCCGACAAAAAATACGAGTATCCACAATACCACTTTACCCCACTTGAAGTCCTGCCACCACACGGCGACATCGCGGAGGAAGTGGACGAGCCGTTTATGGAAAATGATAGCAAGGACGCCAGCGATAGCCACGACGACAACAGCAGCGACAAGCGCTACTTGGCGTGTACGCGACTGCCGCTGGAACCACTCCTTCCCCCGCCCAAGATTCCGGTTGATTTCACCAAGGACGTCGCTGATGGCCATGGTCCTCAACAAACGTGTATTGCTTGAGTAGTGGAGACGTGTATCAGACGGTGGTTCGCGGGGCTCTCAACCAGGTCTGTCGTCGCGCGAAAGCGACACATTCTTCTCATGTGACTGAGGCATCACCCATAAACAGTTAACCACAGAAATGCCTTCCCCGTTGACTATAAATAGCGAAAACCAAACCCGATTGGGACGTCTTCACCAGCGGAGGCGAAGCCGTAACTAATTCTCCGCCGGTGCTGTCTGATGTCGAAGGGAGTGATATAGACAACAAACAATAGGGCCCCGACATCAGTCTTTGTCAACTAGCATTTCAGTTCTCTCGTAATCCCTGCCATCGTGCAGTGTCTAGTTGCGTGGAGTGCGCGGTGTACCTTACGCCACATCTGGCTACTGCTGTAGTGTAACTTTTAAAGGAGAAGAAAACATGACGTGTACGGTGGAAAAGCCCACGCCTGTAAGGATGTTTCTCTGTTTGACGTACTTTGAGCCGACAATAGTCCATTGTTTCGCAGACCCTGCGGCTATATAAGTCCCCGTATGATCTAAAGTACCGACCATAAAGCTTAAAACCCCTAAACGTCCCCGCAACCAAAAGATTTACTCGATGGGGTGAGTCCAAACACAAAATCTGCATCGGCGGAGACGAGCATTGGTGTAGCATGATTGTGCCAAGAATGGCAATGCGTGTAAATATTCGAGTTTCTTACGCTTAATCATTCATCTTTATTGTTCATGTGCCATTGTTCACAAAGGTTAACAATTATTGGAACTCTCCAGATATCAAAGGGGACCACGGTGTCAACTATGGCCAGTGGTTTAGCGGCGCCTGGCTTATGGTCATCGAGTTTCTATTTGCCGATAGTTAAGTCTTAGTGCACCACTTAAGGTTGTGCCACGCATATAGCGGTTCCCGATTCGTAGCGAAAACTACCAAAACGCCTCGTCAGACAGTGTGAACCTTAGTATCTACTATATAGAGATAAGAACACCCTCAGCGCCGGCCGATGCTGTCACGGAAATGCGAAGGGTCCTACTTTTGTGCTTGACGTGGATAGCGACGTTGGTCGCAGGGTACGGAGTCGACTTTACCCAATGCCCTAACAATCCCTTTGTACGTCAAGGACTGGTGGTGTCACAGGAAGAGGCAGAATGGATCAAGAGTCGAGACTTGAAGACTCAATCACGTCTAGAGCAATTTTTGCTTGATGCATCGATGGAAGACTTCGATGCATCGCTGTTCTTATCGCTGAGTCTGAAACCAATTCGGATTGGGCTTGCATTTTCCGGTGGTGGCTACCGAGCCATGCTTGCGGGAGCTGGCCAACTATCGGCGTACGACGAACGGACTGTCAGTAACAACAACCCCATGGCTGGAATTTTGCAGTCGCTGTCGTACATAACCGGGTTACTGGGGGGTCTGTGGTTACTTTCGTCAATGGTGGCAATTGATTTCCCTCCGGTAGACCAGGCAATAGGTACTACCGGCTTCTGGGATTTGAACCGCAACCTTTTGGACATCAAGGGGCTCTTCAATATTTTTACCAACGGATTGTACATTCTTAGCGTCAGTTTGGATATCACCACCAAGCTTGTGCTGGCAATGCCGGTGACGTTGACCGACATTTGGGGGCGGCTTTTGCTGTACAACATTTTGCCTGGAGTGCAAAATTACGGCAGCGACTTCCAAATCTCCGATTTGCAGGCATTGAGCAAATTCTCTAGCCACGACATACCGTTCCCGATCATGGTGCTGACGCTGAGACGTCCACAAACGTTGGTCGTGGACAAAGATTCTGTGCAGTTTGAAATGAACCCTTATGAATTTGGGTCCTATGACCCCAGAGTATCATCATTTGTTCGACAAGAGTATTTAGGCACGAGGGCAAATGATGGGAAAGCGGTAGGTTGGTTCGGCCGTGGCAGTGCTGAGTGCCGTTCGAGACTTGACAACTTGAGTTTTGAGTTTGGCACGTCACTGTCGATCTTCAACTATTTGTTCAAGGATTTTGATGTGGAGTCGCTTCCTCCCATTATAAAACAGATTGTGAAGCTTTTCATCGCTAAAGCTACCGCATTGCCTATAGATGTGGCGAAGTATCCTAACCCCTTCATGGATATTCCTGACGGCAACACTAATATTGCCAAGAACGAGTCTTTATTCCTTTGCGACGGCGGCTTTGATGATCAAAACGTCCCCTTAGCTCCTCTCCTCCAAAAGGACCGCGAAGTTGACGTCATCTTTGCCCACGACAACAGCGCCGACACCCTCAACTGGCCTGATGGCACTGCCCTCATCACCACTTACCAAAATCAATTCACCGAGAAGGGACACAAGGCGTCGTTTCCTCCCGTGCCCAACACTTACACCTTTTATTACGGTAACTTGACGGCACGGCCAACGTTCTTCGGGTGTTATTCTCAAAACATGATCGGTGAGGTTGCTGGCAGCGCCATCGATACTCCGTTGGTGGTGTACATGCCCAATCGTCCGTTTTCGTTTTGGAGCAACATGTCAACGTTCAAATTGACATATACCACCAATGATCGTAACGGCATGATCCGCAACGGGTTTGAAACAGCCACCCGCCTCAATGGTACTCTTGATAAGGAGTGGTCGGCATGTGTTGGCTGTGCCATCATTCAGAGGGCGCGGGAGCGTCAAGGGTTGTCCCCTACCGAACAATGCCAACGGTGTTTTGACCGCTACTGTTGGGATGGCCAAGAGTACACTGGTCCCATCACTGGAGACAATTTCAACGACGATGGTCGTCAAGTTGTCGCGGATAAGTACTCGGAGGAAAACCTAGAGGGATTCCGGACGTTACCTATCAAGCGTGATGGCAGCCACAGCGCTAACCCCGACGACGGTGTGCTCGACGAAAAGGAGGTGATGAAATGGGTGAAAAGCTGGAGATTTACTGATGAAGCTTTGCCTGAATCAGGCAATTGGACAAATGCAGACGTCAGCAGAGACCGACGGACACTGTATTATCGCTCGACATCTGCCACTGATGTGGTCATGCCTGACGGCAAGATCAAGCGACATTGGCAAGGATGAGCCATTGCGGGACTTGTATAGGCGGTCCACCAAATAGAGACGATCAAACACCTTTAGTAGATACAATCTGGCAACCCAACCTTAAACTGCGGGCTGGTTCGACGGGGCTCATGTAGAAGCAACAACGACCACTGATGGTAACATGGAGATACTGCGTTAGCCGCTAATTGGCAACCAAAAATCCTTGCATCTTATTTTGGTTCCGGGGCTCCAAATACCCGGGGAAGGAAGTTCGTTACGAAACCATCTGTGTTTGCAATTGTGAGACCAAAACAAACATTGCGAATGGAAACTTCTGTTATCAAAGGTTATGGTAGGAGCCTATGGCCACCCGGTAGTGTTCAAATAGTCTTAGACAATGTTTAGTCGTTGCAGTGTGATGACGAGGCTATTGGGGCCGCCTCGTCGCCTCAATTGCACTTACCTAAAAACAACAATATCCTCTCCGGGCCTTTGTGGCGCCGATACAACCTAAAAGATCAACTATTTGGCTACCGATGCCTAGTATCTAGACGATGGGCATAAGCTCCTGAAATTTGCTTTCCTTTGTTGCGTTTCGCTTCTCTCGCTACGACAACAATAAGCAGGTCCCGCTAATCAAGACAGGGGCAGGGGAAAGGATATTTGGTAGGCTCGTGGCTCGGTTCTTCTTCTCTACGCCCCCGGCAGGTTTTCCCGGGAAAGGGTTTGGAAGAACATCTGGGAGACGCCATGCGTGGTGCACGGCGCCACCAAGCCGGCCAAATGTTTGGTTGTGGACGCTTATTACCCAGCACCAACTAGCCGTTGCCCGAAATAGGCGTTTCTTATTGTCAGTCTGGTAGCACCAGCGGCTAAACGTACCGCGATTTAGGTTCCATCGCCGCGGTAGCGATGGCTTTGTTTTGGCACCGAAGCCCCGCAACTGTGATCGTGGAGGTAGGGTCTTAGTAAAGGGTCCTGCTGAGGTACCAGGGACCCTTCCTGCCAGGGCGGCCACAGTGGTGCCGACTATTATTATAAAGCCATAAAGCCGTGTTCTTCCAAAGCAAGCAACCTCCCCTACCCCCTGAGGAGAATGTGGCTGCGGCTAAGATCCCAAAGTGGCACATTCTTATAGACAACCGCCCCGCGGGCACTCTCCACCTTTGTGGATACGCGTAAATGTTTTGGCGATGGCAGGCATTACTAGATTTACTTCGATCCTACATTCTCCGAAACCAGCATGGCGTACTTCGGTCACCTTCACTCTATGTCGTTCAGCCGCTGTTGGCCAGTTCCTCCTCGTAGTTCCTTGTGGCCGTCGGGTTTGGCTCGCGCACTGTTTGTTATTGTGGGCAGCGATTGCGATTTCCGATAACGCTTCCGAGGTGGGGTCGGCACTCAGTAATTGACGATGCAGTATTTTCCGACGACAAGAAGTCCCAGCACGCCTCTTGATTCATAATCTGAGATTACGTATATATTCTCGGCGATGTCGCCATGTGTACCCTGAGGATCCCGCCGCCATGCTGGCCTACTCGATCTTCACCGACCCCCACCACCTCAATGACACTCACCACTTGGCTCTGGTGAAAATCGGCATGACGACGGAGTCCGGCGACGTCGACACCCGCATCAACCACTACCCCAAAGTCGATGAGGCTGTCTACCATCTAAAGTTGATCAAGGCATTTTTGGCGTTGAAACAGCGCATCTTGATACACTCAGAAAACCCAACGCTCGACTGGCGACGCTACCTCCAGTTGGCTCTGCGTCGGTTTCTTGCCTTTGTGCTGGCGTTACGGAACTATCTCGATAAGGAGCCTCGATTAACCCCAATGGACGAACGCCGAGCTTACGAGCTGGGGCTCAACTTTAGTGGCAACCAATTGGCGAAGCTTGATAGCTTCTACCCGCCTCTTGATGTACTTTTAGTGTGGTATTCGTTTATGATGAATCCAACACTGTTTTACGATAATTTCGTCATTGGTAAGTTTGTTCGCATGATCTTCTACCCATTCCCGCTTCGTCGAGTCTGTGACACGATAGACAATTACACTTTTGGCTACAACCCCTCCATTGACGCCTGCTACGCTTACGTTGACTTGCTCTATCTGTACCTGAACGACCCTACGGATCTCCATTACCACACCACTTTAGCTTTGGTTAATGAAGTCAAAATGCACGTGCGGTGTCCGCTTTGTACCCAGGTACTTGTCACCGATATCCTGTTGACTAATGAGGACGGTACCGGGTTCAGCGACCCCGGTTTCTGTATCGAGCAGAATGCCAATTCCAAATGCAATTGTCCATTTAACCGTACCTTGACCCACGAAGAGTTGAGAAAACGAGTGCTCTTCAAGTACTTGGACGACAAGATTTTCTTCATGGGCATCACCAAATATTATTCGAAGTTATTTCATGCCTCAAAGGGGTCACTCGATGGACGTATTCGGGCACTGATCAAGAAGCTGGGAGTGTCGACTGTGGATCTGTTCCGAGTGCTTTCCATGGACAAAATCATTGATCACGCAAAGATGGATGCCATTCTGCGCCGAGAAAACGACTTGGTGCAGATCATCGATCAAATTTTGGGGGTGTATCGCCGCTATGATCTCATGTTTCTCACTCTTCCGAAACTGATTCATCAATGGGAAAACCTTCCTGATCTTGTGCTCAAGCAAGAACCGTTTATGGAGCAAGTGGCAGCGCAGGGGTGGACTGAAAGCATATATTGCAAAGAGATTCTTACTGAGTCAGCTATTCGCTACATGCAGTTTTATCTGCTTGGCATTGACAAACTGAACCGTGAAACCATGCTTGTACCCACGCTAGACATCGACTTGTTTTACCGCACTCATCATTTGTCGCTATTATACTATCTTCAGCTTTCAAAGACGACAACTCGGTGGATGCTCGAGCCCCAAGACGTTTCCCCAAGCTTTGATCTTACTCAATGGTTCCAGACCACAGCGTTGAAATTTCGTAATCGGTTCCAGCAACAATACCAGATCTGCTATTGCGATAAGTGTGTGCTGCTGCGGCATAATATGCAACGACAAGGCGAGGTCTCGGGTGTAGTCGCCCCTCCGCCTTACTCTACCGTCGACCCCATTGAAGCCAACATGCCTGCGCTGCTTGATCCCAGCAAACAAGTACGGCCGAATAAGCTAAAGCATGCCATTGCATTTCTCAACCGGCGTCTGCCGACTCAAGATACTGGTCCGGCGTGCTCATTGGAATACAATCGAATGGTGGGCCCATCACCCCGTGCGGTGACGATGAACTTAGGAGATCGGTCATATCTCAAGCTGAGCTATCCCATCAAACAGTTCTATGATGCATACTAATTGATATATCCTAGATTAAAAAGTATCATACTTCAAGTTTTGTCTCTCCAGGCCTTATTGTAAAGACCAAGAGCCTTGATGGGGAAGAGGAACCGGTAGGAAGGGTATTCGATGGCACACAGATGGTTGAACACCCCTTCGATATCCTCAAACTTCCACTCACCTGTAGGTAATTGCCGGTCAATCAACAACTTAGCCGCTCTGTCTAATGGTTCCCGATCAGGGTAGCGCGCAAGCACAAGCCCGATAAGCGCCCAAGCCGTTTGTACAACAAGCGACCGCTCGCTATTAATGTAGCTATGAGTTTCACACCCTTTCATCAGCTCCAGCCACCCGCCATCGGGGAGCTGCTTCGAGATCAAGAAGTCACAACCTTTCCGAACCACTGCGTCATTGTCGTAGTGACGGTTCACAGTGTCAAGGGCTTCTAAAGCGAACATGCCGGCATAGGTGTAGCACACTCCCCAAGCACCATACCAGCTCCCGTCATCTTGTTGAGCTTTGACTATAAAAGCAATGGCGTCATCAATGGCAAATCGAAGAAGATCGGATTTGTACTTCGGGTAAAATTTGTGGAAATAGGTGAGCCCCAACACCAGCGAGTCGGTACACTCGACATAAGGGTATTCAACCATGATGTTGTTGAAGACTTCAGCGGGGTTAAGAGCTTCAAGTAAAGGTGTAACACGAATTTTTTCGTAAGCTGAAAAGGAGCCAAATTCGTATGAACCCCGGTTTTGGAGCAGCATAAGCACCTCAATCGCATCGTAAAGGCGCTGGTCGCTGATGGCATCGTGAATATCGGCAAACACCGGACTATTCCGTACCATGATAATTGATTTCACTGCTTCAGCGGTGCAATCACTGACAGTATATCCTTGCTCCTTAGTAGAAAATGGCCAAGCACCATTTCTGATGTCCCGCAGCGACCCAGATTCACAGTTCGTGGTGAACTGCAGTCGTACAAGGAACATGTAAGCTTTACGCACCATTGGTTGGTATTGAGGAAGTTCAGCAAGCCCCAGCATAAACCAGTACTGAATCATAAACAGAGCATCCCACACTTGCACCCCATTGGTGCCCATTACACACATACCTTGAGATGTAATGTAAGCAACATCATTGAGCCGGTCTTGAAGCTTGATAAAGTTTTCCAGTTTAGGTCCTTCGCGCCAGTGGGTAATGATGAGCGAAAAGGCGTAGGACACTGGCGCAATCAGCAACCATTCAGTATTTTTATAGTCCTTGACCAAGAGATCGTAAACACGGTTATTAACGATGTTTCTCATGAATTGAGGGCGGTACTGTTCATATTTGTCAAGAGCCCAATTGGCAATATTGAGGAAGGTGGTATGAGGGTAGTAGAGGTCAACCCCACACACCAGGTTGCGGTGCTTGCTGAAGTCGATGCTGTCATAAATCTTGGTGTAGATTTCCAGTCGTATTTGACGAATTAAATCAGTCTCTGCAGTTTGAAGACGATTAGCAACAATGAGCCCCAAGGGAAGGTAAATGGCCCGAGTGTGCACCCACCAGTTGCCCGGATACAATGGTAAGTTCTCGGGTAACAAGTAGAGTTCAGGGGGCATGGGATTCACCCCTTCCCAACGGTACAAGTTAAGCACCAGTAACCACGCTTTACCCCAATGAGGAACATACAATGCCCCACCCAAGCGATGCAACGTTCTGCGAGCTTTCACCATCACTGGGTGATCAGGCTCCAAACCCAAAAGCCGGAGGCACACGTAGTTCATAGTAGTACCGAAGCATGTCAGTTTATCGACCGTGTGAAGCCCCCATCCACCATCGACAGGGTGGGAGGTATTGACAATGTATCGAATCATCTCCACCCGAAACGGTTCAGGAATTTCAATGCCACAGTAGTAGCATGCGGCGACGTAGCCGATGGTCATAAATTGAGGACCTTGATACATGCATGGGAACGTCCCTTGTTCGTCCTGTAAAAGCTCGAAGAACAGCGCCCCAAGCTTACAAGCTTCCCAAGGGTCGCCATTATTACCAGTGGCTTCAGGGGTGGGGAAGTCGGCGGTTTCAAGCGCGTGTTGAGCCACCGTCAGCTGGGGCTCGGCTTTGGCATCTTCTTCAGAAAGATAGTGCCATGTTTGTCTCCCCAAATCGGAGACCCGGAGTCTCCATCGAGTGGGGTCGGTTTTTGGAAGACCCAACTGATCCAGATAATATTTAGTGGCCATGAAGGTAAGGAGACGACGGCGGGTCGGGGTATAAACGATCGTTCCCACGAAACCTCCAGAAAAATTATCCTGCAGGTAGCGCTAAACGACGCGCGCCAGTTCGAAATTGTTGTCAATTCACCATCATCTTGTGAAAGCAATAGTCTCTCCTGCACACAGTGTGTGTGGGTGGTGGCGAGACGTCATGGCCCCGTAGGAGATGGTTACAAAAGAAACGCTCTCTATCCCGTTTGCCACACGTGGAACCCCCAAGAATTACTCGGACTTAGCCACTTTGTCCCTTTATCTGCCAGTAGAGTGTGCACCTACTTAAGCTGCCTGCATCAGCACCTGTTTGCTGTCTTTCGCAACCTTGATCCAGCTATCACCCAAAGCCTCAGGCGAAATGGACCCTCATCATCAAGAGCTTGAGCGACGCTGGAACCAGGCCTATACCCGGCTCCAAAGCTGGGCGGCTTTATTGCGTCTCTCTGTGGCTGAGCTAGTGTTCTTTTCCCTGTTTATTGTGAATTATGTGTTTGGTAAGATTATCAATGCTTGTGGTCCTGCGGAGCAAGTATTCAATTATTGGAACAACAAACGCAATTTTGTCAATCAGGTTTTCGTGAAGAGAGGATGGGGATGGACGACGTTAGTGTTGGTTGTGTTTTACGGCATTCAATGGAGCAAACGCCGCATCACTCCTTACCAACTTGGATCGGCAACTATTCGGTACGCGATAGTCACTACCTGGTGGTGGCTTTTCACCCAATGGTGCTTTGGATTACCTATCATGGATAAGGTTTTCGTACTAACTGGAGGACAATGCGTTGTTCATGAACCTAACTCTCGTTTTGATTCTCTTTCACAATATTTCCTGATTGATGAAGAGTTAGGTCGATGGGCTCTGTCACGTGTAACGTCGTATACTTGTCGTCGGCTTAAAGGATCCTGGGAGGGTGGTCACGACCCCCTGGGACACGTCTTTTTGTTGGTGCAACTGTCGCTTTTCTTATTTTTGGAGAGTGAGGCTACGTGGTACGGTTGGACTCATTTTTATGCAGCTACTAAGAATTTCATTCATCGTTTCAAAACCTCATCGAACAAGCTCGAAGTTACCATTAACTACTTGGTCCAAAACCCTCATGTCTTGGTCATCTGGTTGTGCTCGTTGTGGTGGCTGATGCTTTTCATGACAAACATTTATTTCCATCTGGTGTTTGAGAAGTTCGTTGGTTTACTCTTTGGGTTTATGGCAATTTTGGCCATCTACGTCGCTCCTCGGTGGAGTGAAAACCGTGTTTTGCGTTGTATCTACGAAGTGCCCGCGGCCAAAGAACCTGTTGAGCAACGTATTGTGACCACTCTGGCAGTTCCTGAGGCTGTGGCTTCAACTACGACTGCCACAGCTCAATGGGCGACGCCTCCAAAGACTACCACAATTTCTGAACTATCCAGTGACAGCCTGGAATTTGAAATGGTTGATGTAGTGAATTAAGGCTACTGCTTTAAGTGATGACGATACATGTATATAAATAAACATAACTGACTAAGAGTACACTGGTTGTCTTTCTTCTTTATTTTCCTCTTTCAGCTTTGGTAAATCAGTAGGGGAAAGTGTAAGAGCTGCAAGACGGGCTTCAAGCTCAGCTGATTCTTGTTTAGTCGGCTTGATTTCTTCTTCTTCCACTTCATCGGACTTAACTTTATCCGCAACCTTATCTCCAGATACCGCTTGCTTGAGTTTCCGCTTGGCTTCCTCTTCTTTCATCATTTGATCAAACTCCTCGTCGACTTCAATCTGCTTATCATCATCAAGCAGCACTTCCCCAAGCTTGGCTGAGACATCATCAATCTTAGCAATTTCTTCCTCAATAGTATCCGCAAGACCATTGACAGCGTCAATGTCAAGTTGAGCATTGAGTTCCTTCATTACCAGCGAAGCATCCTTCATGGCATCAACGTTGGCCACATTCAATCTCGATTCATCCAACTTGAGAAGCAATTTACGCATGTTTGCTTCAACATCGAGACCATGGTGCAACAGGTCGTTGATTGTTTTTTTGAGTCGCAAGAAGTGCTTCACACGCTTATCATCAGCTTTTTCAACCACAAGCTTGGATACCTTTGATTTGAGCACATCCAATTCTTCTTCCAATCTTCGGTTACGGTCCACAGTATTTTCGTAAGTGTTCTTCATATTGATTATGGCTTTCTCAGGGTCCAGGATCGGTTTGACTTGACCCAAGCGCACGAAATCGCCTTCAAGCGTACATTTGCCCTCATGATGCCACCAAGTGCACAAGATCTTTACATCTATCGGAAAAAGATGTGTTTCTTTCGACAAACGACGAAGAATCCCGTCCACTGTACTCAAATCAGAAAGAATCTCAGCCGGCGATCTTTCAAGCTTAGTCCAATATATAGAAGCGCAATTCCGTAAATGATCATAAGCAATGAATCTTTCATGCTTGATACCATCCCCTTCCTTGCTATGGTATTGTCTACCCCACATTGCATCCCATAACTTAGATAATGTCGATGGCTTGTTTCTCAAAAGCAGCCATGGCTCAAGGGCATGTGTGTCGACGCCAGCGTCGATCACAAGGTTCAACAGATGTGGTTTGCCGTATTTAGGTAAAGTCAAAAGATTAGGAAGTTTTGAACCATCAATGGAGAATTTCAGATCGGGGCTTTGATCGTCACCAATATATTGTAAGAGGAATTGTAGCCAAGTTTGGATATTGGCATTGTATCCTTCAGGATTGAGTAGTCTCTTGTCCTCAAAATTGGAGTAGAGCAGAGATAAACGCAGCTCTGGAAGATGTTTGAGGATATAGGACTCTGCTGTCATGGTGGCAATATGCGGCTCCCTACGGAGGGGGGTGGGAGACGATATAACCGCGACACCGGCAAAATCGGGATCCTATTTTCATGCGAAAAAAAGGAATGAGCAGATCCAAAACTACAATATATAGTGTATAAATATGTGAGCTATAATGTAAACTACTTATTAACCTGAAAACTACAATATTGTCAGATGTTTTTCCGTTGCATTGTCTGTTCAATCTTGGATGACATGAGTTTCCGCATGAAGACTTCGTGGCCAAGCTGGTTAAGGCGTGCGACTGTTAATCGCAAGATCGTGAGTTCAATCCTCACCGAGGTCGCTCATTTTTTGTTTACTATATCTATTTATTGAGTCCTAAATGAATCTCTTTAGTACCAAAATACACCACGAATAAAAACAACTTAAACAGCTCCAAATTGGAACGGATTGTGTCTTTCGTCACCTCCGATAAATTCATCGGTACAATCTCGAATGAAATATCTTTCGCAAATTGATCGTTAGGAATGATGCGACGATCTAACTCCTCCAAATTTTGGTAAAATTTCCAAGAGTCAGTCAAGTATTCTAACACCACCCTAAAGTCAGCATTTGACCAAAGATCAAAATGGTGAAGAAGAGAAACAGTCCACACAACGATCTTCGGGTTAGTCACGGAATCCAACAGGAAAAAGTGTATAAGCAAATTGAGGTAGTTTGTACTAAGAGGCAGCGTGGAGCAGAACATCAAGTGCTCACGACTCTGATTGAAAAGAGTCTTGGGAAGTTTCTTGATAAGCTGAATCACCTCTTCCGATTGAATTGTGGCATCGCAATATGACACTAAGGTATCAATGGGATATGTCATAAGCGATGGAGTTGGCGAGTAAACCAAGGTATCATTGTAGACTTCGTCACATAACGCCAGAGGGTTAATCTTTCCCTTGTAGGGCGATGGAAAGCTGTGCAATCCTGCTTCCCCTTTCACCTTGAATGCCCCATAGAATTCTACTGGCGCTACCATAGACAATTTAGTAGCGAACATCATGTACACACCAGCAAGGCCCTGCTCCATCATTGACATCATGGCCTGGTTGAAGCCCACCAGACACACAAACAGCACGGTGGGGGCGTGCAAATCGGCTGACTGCAACATTTCTTCCACAACCCAGCATACCCACAGCAACCCCAAAGAAGGGGGACTAACCTGCTTCAGCCTTTCCAATAAACACATGTGAAATATCCAGCTGTCCTGCAGTTGGATCAATGAAGCAATATCCTCCCACTTGTACCACTCGATGGTATCCGACGTCCCTTGAGCGAAAAGCGAAAAGGCGTAATTCAAAAACTGACAAATTTGGGGGACCAAGTGAGTGTTGAGAGCCAATTCAGGTCCAGCTACCATCAGGGCCATTCTATAGCTTCGCAACTGTACCTCCCACAGACCCATTACATTGGCAATTTCGGTTTTCGCTGGCATCCTGAGATTGTACACAGCGAAGATACGCTCTATGGCTAGCGTTGTGGAGAGTGCTTGAGGGGCATTCACCTCGGCAGTGATCATCATGTACCACGAGAGTGCCACCGCAAGTCTCAAGCGTTGTTCCAGGTTGAGAGCGATCGGGGTGCTTGCTGTATGCGTATGTGCCCGGTCTAAAAATTGAACTAAGACAAGGACTAAATGATCACCGAGGCGAGCCACAGAATCGGGCAAGTGATTGCAGATATTCAAAAGCTGGCAAAGAATAGACAGCCCGATCAACCATTCACAGTTCTCGGGGTTTCGGTCAAGCTCCCCCACAAGCTCGTTAAGGATGCGTTCGACTTCCGCCCACCTGATCGCAGAATCTGTGGGCTTCAATGCCACCGACGCACGTAGCAACAACTCTTGAAACTGCTTCATGACCTATGATTTTTTCAAAAATGTGACCGCAGCATGCCTGTACTAGTAGACCACCGCGCTAGTCTGCTTTGGTATGCTGATTCACGAGTTGATGCAGGTTATTTATGCACCCCCCTCACCACCTCATGCTAGATGTTTCAGTTTCCGTTTCAAGTTTGTGAGGCACACAAAAACTCGGCAATGCCGTTGCCACCTTCGTAATTCAATTACTTTGGTCTGTCCCCAGAGTACAATCTCAGGTATCGACAACGACATGTCTCATCTAAACGATTATGCCAACAACTACATCCGCACTGGTGAGCCGCCAATTTCATTTATCACCAATTTGGAGAAACCTGAGAAATCCTATCCTAAGCTCGAGCAACTCAAAATCTTGAAACAAAAACAAGTCGACCAATATTCCACCAAAAGTTTTGGGGCTCGAATACTGACAGAGGACATCGTACCTACGCTCAATCGCTGGGTGCTGGAAGAAGTCAAATTTGATGTGGTGATGGTAGGGGCTCTTGTTGAAAATCAGTTCGTTGAAACTTTACTACAAGCACTCCCCGTTGCCCGTCTTTTGGCTAGACCGGGCTATTTCTTCGTTTGGGCCACGACGAAGCAAATCGAGACTCTCACGAAGGTGTTGCAACAAGCAAACTTTGCCGGTAAGTTTAGACGTCTGGAGGAGTTGGCGTTTTTGCCGTTGAATCAACTGCTGCCGTATTATCCCCATTTCGAAAACATGTCACCCGATATTACTCTCCAACACACCCATTGGCATTGTTGGATGTGTATCACCGGTACCGTCAGGCGTAGAGATCACCACCACTTGATTCATTGCAACGTCGACACTGATTTACAAATTGAGCTGACCTTTGAAGATGGTTGCGTACCTGAAGCCATCTACAAACTCATTGAAAACTTCAGCAACTCCACTCGCCGGCTTCATATTATACCCACGCCGGTGGGTAGCGACCGTTACGTGAAGATGCGGCGAGGCTGGGTCATGATGGGCCCCGATGTGATGCTCGACAATTTTACGTCTACAACATACTTAAAGGAGATCAAGAAACATTCTCAAGTCAAAGAGGCCGGAGCGACAACAGGTTCCGGCAAGCAGACATATTTCTTGGTCCCCATGACGCTGGACATTGAAACGTTAAGGCCAAAAAGTCCTCTGTCAGAAATCAGACGCTAATTTGTTAGTTACTTGTTATATCAGAAATTGATGATTGTTGGATAGGAACTGTTTATCAGCATTGCAGAGCTCTGAGTGAGCTGAGTTAGGTTTTCATCATCAACAAGGAAAACTTACCATTTGAACAAAGTATTGCTGAGTTTTTTCACTTCGCATCTCGCGGGTTTAAATAGTAGGAACTGCAGATAATGCAGGTAGTATTGAGCTAGGGTTAAGTACGACCAACGGGTGTATATTTGTCCATGTTGAGAACTACCAAACGGAGTTAACAATTGTGGGGTATGACACTAGGTAGTCTTTGCTCTTCTAGGTTTATTGCTTTTGTTGTGGCGCTTAGTGAAAATTTTTTTCTTCTTCATCAAAGTGGACACGAATGCTCAGCTCATCGATGATGGTTCGGTTTGATTTAACATCTTAAGATAGCTTCAATTATATTTCTATTACCATCCTACTAGTTTAAGACCAATTGTACTTTGAATTCTCGCCTCATCCGAGATTCGCGCTTTGTCGTCCAACCAAAATCATTTTTTAAAAGTGTTCACCTCAGTATCAAAAGTAAGTATCAACAATGAGAACCAGATCCACACTTTGCCGATTAACTCTTGCACATTCGGCAATATTTAAATGGGGGGTCTGGTAAGTGAGAGGGGCATTCACTAACCGTCAGGATGGCTGAAATCGTCGAAGAAAAGGTCATTGTGCCCACCACCTCGAAGAACTTGTTGAACGACAAGTGGGACGTGGTGTTGTCCAACGCTTTGATCAAGACCGGCTTGGGCTTCGGTGCCGGTGTTTTGGCCTCGGTGTTGCTTTTCAGAAGAAGAGCCTGGCCCGTGTGGGTTGGTGTTGGTTTCGGTCTCGGTAGAGGCTACTCGGAAGGTGATGCCATTTTCAGATCGAACGCCGGGGTTAGAGTTGTTGAAGCTTAAAGGTTTCTCCATAAATTGCTGGGCATCTTTTGGAACCACATCTTATAGAACATAGGCATTCTCGCCCATACGTGTAAAATATACAACGAAAAAGTCTCGTGTATGAATTTTCTCTACATCATAGTTCGCTAGCTCGACCAGCCGCACTTTGTCTATATGGACCTCTTGCACGGCAAGGAGGATATATTCACGCTTCTTGAGGTCGATGCCACCACAGCAGAGGCTGACATCAAGAAGAGTTACCGCCGGCTAGCCCTCAGATGGCATCCCGATAAGCCTGGAGGCGATGCTGGTCGCTTTCGTCAGATCAACCAGGCCTATGAGGTCTTACGCGACCCTACTCTACGTCAACAATACATCAAGTTAAAGGAAACTCAAAGCCGGAAACATGCCCAGAAACAGGCGTGGGATGATGCCACGCGACGGTTCTACGATCAAGTCAAACGTGCTGAACAGAAGCACCAACAGGCGAGACAAACCCTTTGGCAACAGGATGTCAAACGGTTTGAGAGGGAATTGGCAGAGCAGACGCTTAAGCGGAGAAAGCTAGCGGAGCTGCCGGTGTTTGAATACACTTCGTGGCGTGATATTCCTTTAGAGCACGATTATATCGAATACCATCCCGAACGAGTGATGCTTCGATGGAAAGAGCGACAAGGGGTGGTAATTGATGAACGTGTGATTTCGGAAATTATGGCGGTGTTCGGTGAGGTGGATGACGTTCGGCTAGGTGAGTCTGACGGTGTGTATCGTGCTGCGGTGGTGACCTTTCGCCTGAGTGACGGTGCCTACGGCGCGGCTCAGCACGATTACCGAAAGTCAGCTACGAAATGGGATGGCTCGAAACACCGCAAGACAGCTAGTTTACTTCGAGAATGCTACCGTATGAAACCAAGGATCAGATAAACCATGCCATCATGGCTGCTGTCTACATGGTGAAATCGGTTCACTTTGCTGATAGCCTTCTTTTCCTTTATCATTGAAAGTCAGAGACATTATACCATCTATGGCTCGATAGTCAAGCTATGATGATATGATTCGAAGAATGATCAAGGCATCCTCAAACTCGGGTTGGTTGTCTACGAATTTTCTACGAGTGTCGATGAGTGTTAGAACCGTATCTGACTCCAGGAGAGTGGATTCCTCGATTGAAGCCTGTAAAATTCTGTTGATATTTGACGATCAGCCTAACCCGTATCCCGGATATCAGCCGCATGGTCATGAGTAAAATCTGCGAAATAAAATGTATATTTAATCATCTCTCCACGCAACAAACACCTCATCGGTTCTGAACCGTTGAGAACAAACTGTTTCAGATAGGTTTTGCTTTTCCCCCATGCGATAAGCTAATAGCCCAGCGTGGGCAATCATGATGCCATTGTCGATACAGAACCGTTCATCAGTGGCGAAAATTTGACCATTTTTACGGTCTTCGATCATCAACTTCATCATCTCTTGAAGCCTTTCATTAGAGCCAACCCCACCAACGATAAGCACTTGGTTGGAGTCGACGTGAGCAAGCGCACGTTCGGTGATCTCGACAAGCATCAGAAACAACACTTCCTGCAACGAGTAGCACAAGTCCTCACGGGTGATCACTTCGCCAGTCTCCTCGTCACGTAACACCTTTTTCTTTTGCCGCTTGGGCTTAGCTTCGTTACTGGTGTCGTCATCGTCGTCAGTTGCGAGTTCCTTGGCGAGGCCCTCGATATATGCCAACACCCCCAGCATGGACAAATCCATCCCCTTTACTGTATAAGGCAAATGGACCAAGTGTTTCCCTTTCTTCGCCATTTGCTCAATATTGTAACCAGGAAATGGGTCGTTAGGGATATGAAGAACGCGAGCAAATCTATCCAAACAGTTGCCGATGGCAATATCTAGAGTTTCCCCGAATATACGGTACCGTTGACGCGAGTAAGCAATCACCTGAGTGTTACCACCACTGACGTAAAGCACCACTGGGTTATTGGCACCCGTAATTTCTCGTCCCATTTCGATGTGGCCAACACAATGATTAACCCCTACCAACGGAAGATCCCATAACTGACTTAAGGTACGGGCAGCGATCACCACACTCTGGAGAGGCCCCCCCATCCCTGGACCTTGGGTATAGCAAATGACGTCCAACTCGTCGCCACTAACGCCGGCTTTGGCGAGGGCCAGCTTCATCACCCGTACCACCCAGTTGCGGTGGTGTCTGGCAGTATCTCGAGGCAAAAACCCTTCCCCTGGTGGCGTCATATAGGTGTCACGGACATTGGAAAGCACTTCGGCCCGGTTGGTGTCCAGAAGCGGGCCCCGGTGGTGCTTGATCACGCCGATACCCAACTTGTTGGCCAGCCCCTCCATGCCGAGAGCAAGATAGTAGTCCCTGCCGGGACGTATGTATTGGTCGAGGTCAAGCATTGGCGGCGCTCTAATAGATCCTCAACTCTAGTGTGTGAGATGTCTGGGTATGAGCCCCGGGGAACTGGGACTTACGCGCGAAATGGTTAAGACTGTTTACTAGTACCAAACATAGTCTCACACCATTCGGAGATGGTCACGGCGGACACAACGAGGACGCCGTCGCAGGCGTTTGTCGACCTGATTGACAAACTGCATCAGCTCATGAAATCGGCTCACTTGAAACCCGCAGGGATGTTCACCAACTCGGTGTGCAAACGACGGCTGATCACGCAATTGATACGGGACCCCCATCACGACGAACGGGGGCTCTACCACCTTGAAACCAAAGATGGACGCTATGCTGAACTTGTCCGTAACGATGGGATTCTGTTGGTTAAAAACCAGCATAATATTAAGACGGATCCTATAGTTTTACCGGCAGAGATTGACCGAGCCGCCCTTGAGATTGATTATCATGGTACTAAGGCGGCGCTATATCCTCTGGGTGATGCCAATAGTGATTGTGAGCGGGTACTCGCGTGGCTAGACCGGGAGGGGCAGTCGTACCACGATGCTGACGAGGAGATTGAGCTGTGGCAACGACGCCAGCAACGGATCAATGAGCTCGTTGAGGAGATCAACGGCCTTCAAAGTGGTGGTGGTAGCGGTATCATTGAAATGGATGATACTCTTACAGCCAGTGCTGTCGACGAGTTGGAGCAGGATCTCCAGCACGAGATTGCGCGGCTTGAGGCTCAGTTGTCTACATAAGCGATATTGGAGAAAGGCTGTCTATTATACAATTAATATTAACAAAGCATTTAGATAGCTTCCAAGATGTCCGAGTCACCGGCGTCCAAGACAGACAAGGTGCCGACTCTGAACAACTTACCGCACACGGTACCCAACTCGTTGTTGCCGCCTTGGAAGTAGTAGACGGGGGTCTTCGACAACATGGCGTAGTATTCCAATTCGGACTTTCTCAACACGGGGGTGTTACCGGCGATGATGACCAACTTGGCCTTGCCAGTTCTCAACGACTTGACAACCGACTTGTAACCAAGGGTGTACTTACCCGACTTGATAACCAAACCGAGCTTGGCGTTGATGTTTTCTTGAGTCTTCGACTTGGGGGCCTAGATGTTAGTTTTCGTTGTCGGGATGACAAAATTCAGCAAAACAGAAGCCAAACACACTCAAGGTCTCTAGCATACCGTGCCTGCTTTTTAGGAAATGATACTGACCATCTCTGTGTATATTCACTCCGGTCTTTTACGAAGAGCTTGGTGGTGAAACTTTTTAACCTCTGCGAGCAGGAGGGCCCAGGCTGCGCGCGCCAGGACGCTAGCACGTCCTGCACAGTATCAGGTGTTGTTCATCACGTGGCTTAGGGTTGACGACCCGCGACCGCCACGCCCCGCGACGCTGGGTCAGTGAAAAAAAAACTCCCGCCAGAATAGGCATCATAGAGAAAGGTAGGTACTGAACCTTTGGCCTTGACCCCCACCGTTAAAGACGTGTCACTAACTTGTTTTAGATGAAGGTTGAAATTGACTCCTTTTCTGGTACCAAGATCTACCCCGGTAGAGGTACCCTCTTCGTGAGAGGGGACTCGAAGGTGTTCAGATTCCAGTCGTCGAAGACGGCCCTGTTGTTCCACCAAAGAAAGAACCCCAGAAGAATCTCGTGGACCGTGTTGTACAGAAGAGCCCACAAGAAGGGTATCTCGGAAGAAACCACCAAGAGAAGAACCAGAAAGACCGTCAAGCACCAAAGAGCCATCGTCGGTGCCTCGGTTGAATTGATCAAGGAAAGAAGATCGCAAAAGCCCCAAGACAGAAAGGCCGCCAGAGAAGCCAAGGCTGAAAAGGACAAGGAAGCCAAGAAGGCTAGAAAGGCCGCCAGAAAGGCCGCTCAAGCCGAAGCTCAAGCCTCGGGCGCCGCCGGCAAGGTCTCGAAGATGAACCAAAAGGGTGCTTTCCAAAAGGTCCACGCCACCTCTCGTTAAGTCCATGAATAGTTAAAGATTGTATATTTAATGGGTAAAATGTAATAGGCTGGTTGATGATCTGTGCCGTCGTTTTGTAGGTGAGGTCGTCACGTCGTAGTCTAGACTCAATTGCTGTCGCTATGGGCCTCTCGGGTCGTGCGCTGACAAAAAATGATATCAACACCTAACGTAAATTCAGGGGTGTTAGTTAAAGAACCGAGAAAACTACGGCAAGTGGTGGCGTCCGATCCTAGTAAATCATCACGTCTGTCAGTTAACCACTTCCGTCTACTGGGGGCGGGTGAGTGTCGTGTACTGTATCAATTATATGTATAATATGAGAGGGGATTCGTGACCAATGCAGTCCAACTATGGCGGAATCCCACGTACTGGGGTATACAGTGTATGGCGAAAATTCAAACCAGAAGATATTAGTATACTCGTCGGAATGCTGAGATGACGCCGAGCAAGCTTTGTTAAGGGCCCACCCCCGGTTGCCGGCGACACTATTGAGAAAACGGGCGCAGACACTGTCCGTCGCCTCGGATTACCGCTACCGCAGGCTCGTATCACTCGCCAGCGACAACTTTGTGAAGCGCAGGTCCAAGCATTTAAACTCGCCGTACGTCCACAGCTTGCCCGCCATGTCGAAGTCGTCCAACTTGCTCAAAACGACGTGGGGCTTGTCGTCGCCGTGGTTGTGGAACCCGAAGTAAAACGACTCCGTCAGGTGGCAGTAGAGGATGCGCACCTCGCCCGTGGTGAGGTTGTGGATGGTGACGACGACGCCGACGTACACGATGGTTTCCAGCTTGGTGTTCACCGCCTGGAGATTGAACCCTTCGCGGAGGTCCTCAATGATGCCCACGATATCCTCAGGGTACGAGTCCTCGGGGTGCTTCCCCACCTGGCGGACGATTTCGTGGGAAAGCTTCATCGTCATAATATCCTCGCCGTTGCCCAGACACATGCACGCCACCTCATAGTCGTTTTGGTGCAATAAGTCGACGGCGCCGCCGATCTCGCCAGCGCAGCCAATGCGTCCAGGAAGCTTAAAAAAGTTACCCCCAGACAGAGTGAGCACCGTCGTCTCCAAGGGGGTGATCTCGGCAAGGCCAATGGTGTCGAGCACCTGGGCGTCGGCCTTCGGAGGTGAGCCACCCACAGCGAGCCGCGAGCACACCAAGTCGTAGAACTGTTGCGCTGGTGGCAGGATGAGCGACTTGGGGTCCAGGCGAGGCAAACCAGCGAAGTACGGGTCGTCGGGCTCGATGCAGCGGTAATTAATCAGCAACGGCACCGTGATGCCGTAGCGACGGAAATTGCGATCGTCATACAATTGCGATATCCCGTCAAACACTTTGACGGCAGTGGTGATCGGAGTAGCGCTATCGTGGATCCCCACCACCGTACCTCTTTGAGGAGGCGACCGCAACGCCGCCACGCGAAGCGAGTCCTCCACCACGGGGATTCGGGCTGACGCCATGCTATCTAATCGGAGACGCTTAGTAGGATAGAGCTTCCGCTCGTTGACGAGCAAGCCGTCGGGACTGGCAAGCAGCACCAGCAGGGGCAGGCGGGACGAGTTGCGGTCGAGGGGGTCGACGCTAACGCTATCGAGAAAGAGGTCGCTGGGGGTGCCCACCGCCAGGGTCTGATGATTGGATAACGGGACCAGGCTCATGATGAAGGAGGCGTCGCATTCGACGGCGCCCTTCAAGTTGAGGGAGCTGCCGTAGCCGGTGTTGGTGAACTCCAGCCGCTCGAGGATCTCCAGGGCGGCCATCGCCAGCCCCAGCAAAAGCGCCTGCTGAATTAGCTTTCGGTATTGTTGTTTTCGCAGGGACCCGTGGTTGCCAGCACCAATGTGAATAACCAAAACCATGGGTTAAAGTCCATTCCGCAATCGTTAGTCCGATCGCAGCAGAGCCACTCTTCGCCAGCTGCTGCCTGAGGCGCAATTTTCATATATGCAGCCCGCGCCCAATGTCAACGTCGCACATGGCAATCTTGAGGCTGGAGAAAAAGGCAACGCGAGCAAGTGGCACAACGGGGAGCCACCTCGGGATGTCGTTTACGCTTCAAAGCAAGTGTAATGCTTTGCTTCAAAAGACCAAATTATTTAGTTTACAAGTAAGCCACCTAGAAACCGTTTTCTCGTCGACCGTCACCGTCTCTCTGAGCACTGTGTTCGTGTGAGGTTCACTCGCCATAAACGGCTGCGGTAACTATATCGGTTTTGCACCACCGATAATCGCAATCGCCTCATTACCATGAGAGCAAGTTTATAGGAGGGGAGTGACGCAATCATCAACAAGAGATGACGCTTGCCTAGCCACACGTGGCTCGACGGTGATGTCGGGAAAGGGGCACCCATCAACTACCGGAGCTCTAGCTCCCCTTCGTCGTCGTCATGTTAGACTTGACAAATGTTGGATGACACCCTCTTCCATGGTTGCGACATCCTTCGCAGCGCTCTACTAATTTGTGACATATCCTTAACATAGCAATCTTGTGAGGTTTGGGTTTCTTCAGTGACCATCCCTCCAAAAATGGCACTAGCCACATTTGATCCGCAACGCTCTCGGTTACCAAGACAACCTAGCCTCAAGTTGAGACTCTCCGCGCATACAATAGAACTCACTCGAGGCGATATGGGTAGTTGATTAGCGTTTTGCAAAAGTTATATTGGCATCCACCAAATGTACTTTTGAAATTGATGATGTCGTTAGATCGCTGGCTAACTGTCGCCTGTAGGTACAGTCATAGTGGTCACACTCGCGCTTGAGTTCACAACCATTTGCGAGCCAACGAAACCAATTACAAACTGAAATTTAACGACATTGCGCCAAGTAGCTCGTCTAAATGACACGCAATTTCCCGCGGCACTGACATCTACTCATGTCGTGGAAGACTCGTTTGGCATCGTTATTCTCCATTGGATTACAAGGCGATAAAGCGTCTTCATGAGCATACATACCTGGTATTTGACTCCATCACGTTAAATACATCGTATGGATTTATGGAAAACTACGAGTCGATCAAACGTGATCGGAATTTTGCAAACCATGTGAGATTTGCTTATGATGAAATTCGAGGAGCTGAATCAATTTGAAACAACGGGATCTTGTTGGATGCCATCACCATTTCGCCATAAACTACGCTGAACATGATAAAGCATCGGTGGCAGTGATTCGTAGACTTGAGTGCGAAGCCTCCAATGTCACCTTTCGTTCAGTTATCAGTCCACCTCTCACCTATGCGAAAGTTGAATTGTTTAAAGAATTGATCATGAATTGAGAAGAATCAGAAATTTCTTATCGAAATTGTTTCACAGTATGCATTTTCGTACGTGAATATTAAATTATTGTAAATCTTTAACAAGACTCGAACCGTGCGACTTAACATCTGGTGATGCTCCCTGAACAAACCGACGTGAATTAGAAAAGAATTTGGGAGGGAGCCAAAAATACTAGAGACGAGCTATAGAAATTCACATATAATTCATAATTACAACAAAGACAGATGACTTTTTAAAGTTTCCCGCTTCTTAAGCTAATTATACCGTTGATTATATATCGTGTTCGATTGTTCAAATGTGCGAATCGATCGCAGTCACTTCACAGAGTAGATGTGTCTTTTTGATCGCTCTCAAAGCCAAATGTAAAACGGTGAATCAGAGTCCGAATCAATCGTAGTCCATTAGAAGGCATTTTGGAATTGGCATTCCGTATGGAGATAGCGAAAGTGTTCAGATGCATCCCACCCTTCGACAGGTCAAGTCACGTGCCGAAAGGGGAGACACTCCTTAAACCCTAATGAATTTGAGCAATGGTAGTGTCTAGAATAAACATGTCATTTGCGTAAGGAGAAATGATATATTTAGCACTGAGGAGAGACGAGGGCGCAAGGGGTGATGGGGGAGTTTTTGGTGCACCAATCGAGACCACTTTTCTCATACTGCAATCCCCGGATACAAAGCTTGTAATCGCATACACAATAACTACCAAATGCGCCCCCCTCAGTACACAATAGCTTTTGTACAACTTTTACGGGAGCCTGTTAACTAGACGATTGTTTTAACACGTTCTCTTGTATTATGGTGGTAGTTATCTACCTTTAGCCTAAGACCTACTTGAATATGGTAAAGAATACTTTTTCAGCTGTCTGAGGGGGCTTTGAAATGGCTCGAAGGCGGGTAAAAAATATTTACACTGGGTCACGGCATCCTAGATTCATCTGCTGCAAGTTCGATCAACCCAACACGATTCATCGAGCATAGCAAGGCAAACCGATCATAAAAACTGAATAAGTCTATTACCACATTTCCACGGACACTTTTAGCTACAAGTGGGTTAACCTGAGTGCTTCGTAATGTTCACATCTCACGGAAATGGCCGACAACCTGTAAGATTTCATAATACATTGTTGATGCGCGTCACGAGTCTTTATTTGAGGTTAAAGGGTTTATTTGCCTTGGAGATTGATAAGAATGTTTATCATGCAAAACTTAAAGCCTTCATTGTTGCCTACATTTGGTTTCTTTGAGCTAATGATGGGCAACAATTTATGTATATCATGCTAAAACTACTTGTGAAAGATCCCGGTATAGTTCCTCTTCTTTGTGGTTATGATCCTTTCTGTGACGCACCTAAACCTGCAGGTCTCTGCATGGGGTGCATCCAATTCCAATGCTTGGTGGAACCGCCCTTGTTTCGCGAATCATCGTCACAACTAATATAGAAAGGAATCCAAATGGGATTGAAGAGACGTTCAATTAGTGGACATTCAAAAATGAGTGCACTCAAGCCGAGTTAGTGAAACCCCTCAATCTTAATCTAATGAAATATTGCGTATTTACTACTCAATTGAAACCCAAAAATGATGAAAAATATACCACGTTTTTCATTCATCGTACGTTTACCAATGGTTTTTACAACGTATGATGCAATAATGCTGGCTACACTGCCGTAAACCCCATGATTAGCAGGTTGTAAAATACAACAATCTCGCCCATGAAGGTCTCGAAATAATGGTACTCTCGCTCTGAGCGAATACTAGGAAGAATCATAGTAAAAAAACCGAGTAGAATACGCTTCTCCATGGTAGTAGTTAAAAACTCTCGTATTATTGCGATAAAGCGATTGTTCCTGTACATGAATCTGCCCAATATTTTGTCGGGAAAATGCTGACAAAGCAGTCATTACTTTTCAACTTCATCCCGCTCGCTTGTGCTATCAGTGGGACTTATAAACATTACACCAAAATTGTAATTGACTAGAAGGGTCGTAGTAGTTGCCAAGTGATAGCAGGTTAGGGCTGATCTAGAAACCTTCATGGTTTGTGTATCTCTCTTCACTAGTTCTACAAGTACGAAGATACGAGGAATTAATCATCGGTGGCTTGGCATTCCCATTGTGAGGCGATCCATCCCTTGGTTTCACCGTACCTCCAACAACGTAGACAGTGACGATAACTGAGACATCTGGGATCAATTAGCGGAAATGAATACCACAAGTTATGGGCAAAATTCACTTGTCTGTCCGATGGATGGTCCATGGCTCAAGAATCGCGATAATTCATTGATTTCTGACCGAATATAACCCTGCAAAAATCATATCGTCAACAAAATCTACACTTTCCATACAAGCCTCATTCTGAATTTAGCCTTCAATACCGAGGGAAATTTTCTTAGCAAATGCCGTGAAAGTACCCTTGAGAGTGAATAGGGAGGAGAGAATGGGGTCACAAGTTTGCTTGAGGACCAGGCTGCTTGCTACCATGCTCAGCACGGTAGCAGTTTGACTAAAATTTACGCGATAACCGCATTGTGTAGTTGCACTAGTTTTGTTTGAGCTATTGTTCGTTTGTGCTGAAACTGTTGGTCCTATTGTTCGATACGAACCCGAAACTTTCATGAGCATAAGCTCACGTGATTGTGTCTTCGGTGACCCTCAAATACGCAGCCCTGGCCCTGGTCGAGACCACCGCGATTTGTCCTTCATCACAGAGGTGCACGACAGTAAACACAACCACGTTGTGTTCTACGGTATATTTGTGGTATAAACTTCAGCTCCTACGCTTATGTGTTGACTTCCTCAAGTAAATTGATGTTAGTTTATCATCCTCAGCACCAATGGTGATGTTAAAGGCGTAATCATAACCGCTGGTCAGGCACCCCCTTTGAAAAATTCCACCTTGACCATAAGTACTACCGATGAACCCGGCTTATCTTGGCAAGCTTTAACCAATAAGACCAGACTTTTGTAAAGTCATGGGTCTTTCGCTGTTGTGAAGGTTTGTGTTAATTTTTTAGACGTACATATCACACAATTAATCTATGTTTATGCACCTCCGAACAATAGGCCTCACAATGTTCGATGGTCTCGCCCCGTAAAGCAACTCCCGGCGGAATCCGCCACGACGAAGACACCGTACACTGTTGCTGTAAATGACATCACCATCTTTCTCATTTTAAATCAATATCATTCTCGAATAAACTTGGTGTAGGTTACGTTCCTGCCTCGATGAAGTGCGACCCGGCTATTTGTCTCGTATACTACATATAGTCAATTGGTCGATCGCCGATTACGGATATTTTTTACCCCGACAGACTTTCGCGAAACGACGTTATTATTCTCCCGCCATGATGCAGACTCGTCGCAATCCTGCCGCCGAATTCTAACAAAGACAAAGGCTTCCTTCGAGTGCAAGTGAAGCGCCACTTCGCCCCCGCTTTATTTTGGCACCATGCATCTAAGTGGGGATGAAGTTTCAGATATAAAGACGTATCTGCTCCGAAACACGCCGTGATCACCCCATGAAACTCCGCTCGTGTGTTACCGCCTTATTGGGCGCATCTAGCGTGGCGGGTTTAACGATCACTGAAGACACAACAGTCGATGGCGCGATCGACTTGTCTATTGGGGATATTATTATCAACCCGGGAGTCAAATATTCTATTTGGAACAATGCTGTCAGTGCCCTTGTCGGTGGTTTGACTGTCGGCGCTGGGGGTGGCTTCTACATCTCATCCAACCAGCCATTGCTTGCGTTGTCCGTCACTTTGTTGGGCGCCATCAACAAAATCCAAAATGATGGTGTCATATCCTTCAACTCGGTGTTGTCGGCAACTGCGCCAACTTTTAACCTTGTGGGGGCGTCGTTCACCAATAACGGCCAGCTTTACTTTGCTTCTCAAGGGTCGTTACTCCCGGCTGTTCAGTCGATTACCTCGGCTTCTTGGAACAACAACGGTCTCATTCTGATTTACCAAGAGTCTCGGTCCACCGGCGCTGTCGTGCTCGGTCCCGCGCTTGGTAACTTGAACAATAACGGTGACATTTGTCTTTACAACCAGATTTGGCTCCAGACCGGTAACGTTAGGGGTACTGGTTGTTGGCACATTATCGGCAACTCCTTAGCTCAGTTGAACCTTCCTACGTCGCCTATTGACACCACTCAAGTGTTCTACATGGACGGTCCCAACGCTGAATTGTTGGCACTTTTGGTGACTGCTAGTCAGACTTATACCGTGGCTGGTTTTGGTAATGGTAACTTCATTGGGCTCACGGGGCCGATCTTAAGTTGGAACTATAACTCGGGAACTGGTGTCTTGACCCTTTACTCAGGCCCATTTAACACTATCCCGCAACGATTCCTCATTGGTCCTGGCTATGTTAATTCTAACTTCGACACGAAGTCACACCTTTTCCCCGGCCTCTCGGCGCCACTTAACAACGCGATTGTCTACAATGCTCCCCCACCTAACCCGATTCCCGCCGTCTGTGGGGCATGCACTCTGACTGTCGAAGCCCCCTTGCCAACCTCATCCTCATCTGCCATTGAGTCGTCCTCCACGATTGAGTCGTCCTCGACTGCTGAGCCCACTCCCGAGTCGTCCTCGACTGCTGAGCCCACTCCCGAGTCGTCCTCGGCTGCTGAGCCCACTCCCGAGTCGTCCTCGACTGCTGAGCCCACTCCCGAGTCGTCCTCGGCTGCTGAGCCCACTCCCGAGTCGTCCTCGGCTGCTGAGCCCACTCCCGAGTCGTCCTCGGCTGCTGAGCCCACTCCCGAGTCGTCCTCGACTGCTGAGC
>JAKUAI010000075.1:0-40718 GCA_030674695.1 Diutina mesorugosa
AGCATGCAAGGAGTCATGAGCGTGACTGGTGCATGCGTGGAAGGTTCCACAGTGGCGTTATGATTGCAATATTGGCGGTATTGTTGAGGTATAAATAACGCTGAGTTTATAGTGTTTTAGAAAAGTGACCTTTAATCAAGACAATTGATATCTGATCTTCACTACTAGTCGTGATCCAGTGACCGTCATAATTTTATACCACAAACTAACAAGAACGGTTCCGTAGTCTAGTTGGTTATGGCGCATCCTTAACACGGATGAGGTCCCCGGATCGAGCCCGGGCGGAATCACTTACTTTTTGCGTTTTCAAGCGCATCAGTCGTTTTTGTTTCGCTCAGGGTTGACAGATGACATCGGTTACCTGCAGGAAGTTTTCATAAAAAGGTCTCAAATTGACGTTGTAAATTTTTCTCTTTAGCGACTTGATCTTTTCGAGGATCGAGGAGTATGGATATGATGATTTAGCACGAACTTAGGCAGGCCGAATTGCACTTGGCCTGCTGTTATCATGGTGAAAAAATAGAACCGCTACTCTGATCCGTACCACTGCCATTTATCGACGCAAAATTGACTCTGAGACTCATATGGTTATTATATTCCCCGTGAGGGGAAAGTTGTGATGATGTCACCTTTGCGGGGTTTATGATTTAATGGCATTATTTTGAAGGTTTGTGGCTCGATTTGTCAGCCTACACTCGCGTCTGTTTGGTTGACCCGGTCTGACTAGGCGTCGAAGTCATCGCAATTTCAGTAATATATTAGTACTTACATAATCTAGTGGCGGAGGCGAGAAAAAGCAACCAAACACACTAAGATTATCGGTAACCGCAGCACTAAACAAGACCAAAAACACGGTCGATTTCACTCTTTCACTTAGGACTACCCAGCCACGGCCATCGCTTGCGCCATCCTTGCTTAATCCCTAATTTACACGGTACGGCGATGACTTCCTGCACATAACCAAAATAGCTATATAAGCAGTAGCTGCCTCATCGCGGAAAATTGGCAATTGCCCATTGCCCACCCCGACACAAACATGTCTCAATTTGACTGTGCCAAGGCCACTTCGTACCTCAAGGACTACCCCAAGAAGGACGGGTTGTCCGTGCAACAATTGATCGACTCGTCCAACTTCGGGGGGTTGACCTACAATGACTTTTTGATCTTGCCCGGTTTGATCAACTTTCCTGCCTCGCAAGTTCTGATCGAAGCCAAGTTGACCAAGAAGATCACCTTGAAGGCTCCCTTCGTGTCGTCGCCTATGGACACCGTTACCGAGCTGGAAATGGCCATCCACATGGCGTTGTTGGGGGGTATTGGTATCCTCCACCACAACTGCACTCCTGAAGAACAGGCTGAGATGGTGAAGAAGGTGAAGAAGTACGAAAACGGCTTCATCAACGACCCCATCGTCATCGGCCCCGACTTCACCGTGGCTGACGTGAGACAGATGAAGAAGGACCTCGGGTTCTCGTCGTACCCTGTGACTGGTAAGTGTTCTTTGCATGATGATCAAAAAATCATATATAACTTTCGTTCTACCGATCATTTCATCAAACGATGGTGTGGAGACCTTTTTTTCCTGACATAAAGATACTAACAATACTCTAGTTGACGGTAAGGTGGGCGGCAAGCTCGTGGGTATCATCACCTCGCGTGATATCCAATTCATCGACGATGACTCGCTCAAGGTCGAGACCGTCATGACTAAGGACCTCATCACCGCCAAGAAGGGCATCTCGTTGTCGGAAGGTAACGAGTTGTTGAGATCGCTGAAGAAGGGTAAGTTGCCTATTGTCGACGACAACGGCAACCTCGTGTCGCTCATCTCGTTGACCGACTTGCTCAAGAACCAGGAATACCCCAACGCCTCCAAGTCGTTCGACTCCAAGCAATTGTTGTGTGGTGCCGCCATCGGTACCATCGACGCCGACCGCGTGCGGTTGGAAAAGCTTGTCGACGCTGGTCTTGACGTCGTTGTCATCGACTCGTCGAACGGGTCGTCGGTCTTCCAGCTCGACATGATCAAGTGGATCAAGCTGACCTACCCTCACTTGCAAGTGATTGCCGGTAACGTTGTCACCAGAGAACAAGCCGCTTTGCTTATCGAAGCCGGTGCCGACGGTTTGAGAATCGGTATGGGTTCGGGTTCGATCTGTATCACCCAAGAAGTGATGGCCTGTGGTCGTCCTCAAGGTACCGCCGTCTACAACGTCACCGAGTTCGCCAACAAGTTTGGCGTCCCCTGTATGGCTGACGGTGGTATCGGCAACATTGGTCACATCACCAAGGCCCTCGCCCTCGGTGCTCTGACTGTGATGATGGGTGGTTTGCTCGCCGGTACCTCGGAAACCCCCGGTGACTACTTCTACCGTGACGGCAAGAGATTGAAGGTGTACAGAGGTATGGGTTCGATCGACGCCATGCAACAAACCGCGACCAACGCCAACGCCTCGACCCTGAGATACTTCTCGGAATCCGACAAGGTGTTGGTGGCCCAAGGTGTGTCTGGTTCGGTCGTCGACAAGGGTTCGATCACCAAGTTCGTGCCTTACTTGTACAACGGGTTGCAACACTCGTTGCAAGACATTGGTGTCAAGCTGTTGGAAGAATTGAGAAAGAACACCGACAACGGCGACGTCAGATTCGAATTCAGAACCGCCTCGGCTCAATTGGAAGGTGGCGTGCACGGTCTCCACTCTTACGAAAAGAGATTGCACAACTAGACACTGTAGAGCTCAGCAATGGGTATATATAAAGAATGAAATTATGAAACTATCGGATTCACACTGTAGTTCTATTTTAAGGTTTGTGGTAGACAATCTGGCCGTGGATGACGATAAATACCGAGTTAGGGTCTTGGGCCCAGTTGTCCCAGGCCTTTATCGTCTTATCCCACTTCGCCTTTTCGCCCTCGTAGTCAACTTCGCCACTAGTCTTGATCCGTGCAATGTACATATCAGCCCAGTGGCGACGCTTGTCGGCCTCGGAGATGCACCATGTCAGTGCCGTCACATCAAGGTTGGCTTCTTTATAGCCGGCTTTGATGCAGTGCAGCTTCAATGCCCGCCCCGCCTGAGTCTGTGATGTCAGGTTGGTGTTCTTGAAGTCAAAGTAGGCCATGATGTCGGGCCGGTACTGTTCGGGGTACACCACCGTCGTATCCATATCAGCATCAATGACAAGGACGTAGCCACCGGGTTTACACACCCGGGCCATCTCCGCAAGACCCTTGACAGGGTCGAGCAAGTGGATGACCACCTGCAGGGCAAACACCACGTCAAAAGTGTCATCGGGGAACGGGATCTCATAAGCCAGTCCCAATTGGAACTTCACCCGCGACTTAACGTCGTCGTCGTTGGTGGCCTCCAAGTTTTTGTTGGCAACATCAATCAATTCCTTAGTCGGCTCGATCCCCGTGACTTTGTTCACGTAGTTGGCAAAGTCAATCAGAATCAGCCCGGGGCCACAGCCGACGTCGAGAAGCGACTGGTCCTTCTTGAGGTACGGGAGCACAAACGGCACCGCATTGACGACCTTGCGCCAGTTGTGGGTGTCCAGAACCGACAGCTTGAAGCCGGTCTTGTAGTACGCTTGATCTTGAGGGCGGTCGTTAGCCATGATTGATGGGAAAGTAGTGGGTTACTTCTAAAATCTATCATTTGCGGCCCTCATGTACCCTCAGGTTGATGACGTCACCTCCAGCGCTCGAACGCATCTCCCCTCAGCCCACTTTTAAACGTCATATGTCGTTCAACTACTCCCAGCGGTATCCAGAACCGCTGAAGCACACCCAGCAAGCAGCCACCAATCTTGACCAGGATGTCAATGCTTCTCGAGCTCAGCGCTACCAGGAGAAGCAACCCGAAGTAAAGCAATACCTCGTCGATGTGCTTGGAAGCCAATTGTTCGACCACAAGTTCGGCGACCCCCAACTCAAATCTACAGACTTGATGGACGTGCTTCACGACGGCGAAGTGTTGTGTAAGCTTGGCCAGAAAGTGTCGGTGCTGGCCAATCCTACGACCAAGTTCCGCAGCTCGAAGATGCCGTTTGTGCAAATGGAGAACATTCTGTTCTTCCTCTCCCTTTGCGAAGCGATTGGTGTACCTCACGATGAGATATTCGTCACTGTCGACATGTACGAGCTGAAGGACCCGTACCAGGTGATCTTGACGTTGATGTCGTTCTCTCGCCAGGCGCAGGCGCATGATCCGGCGACGTTTACGGCGATGATTGGTCCCAAGGTGGCCAAGGCCAGACCTCAGATCCCCACTAAACCCCACCGACTTAAAAACTAAAGTTAATCAAGGACTAGTTTCAGACTTTTTAGGTGTTTAATAGATATTTAGAAGTACGATATGACGATGCGGCTTCACTATGTGCGCGTATGGAGATTTTGTGGAATAGATGAAGCGGAGTCTCGAACAGTTCCGATGTGACGACGACGCTACGCTCCCACCAAGCAAACGACAATTGAAACCGAAATCTGAATTTAAAGATTTGGCTCCATCACTCGGCGCCAATCTAAAAGTGATATTCGTCGGATTTAACCCCGGCCACCAACTGCTGATCACGCAACACCATTACGCCCACTTCACCAACCGGTTCTGGAAACTATTCAATCAAGCTGATATCCTTCACACGTGCTGCGACGATGTACCCGGTAAGTTCTTCCCCACCAAGCCTGAGCACGACTACGACCTCATACCGTTTGGGGTAGGGTTCACTGACCTTGTGCTTCGGTGTACACGACGAGCCGATGAGCTCAGTGAAGAGGAGAAAATAGCTAATATTGAGAGACTATTTCGAGAATTCAAAGAGTCAGATGTGGCCCATGTGGCGTTTATCGGGAAAGGTATTTGGGAAGTGGTGGTGAGGTATGTTTGTGCAAAACAACCCCATTTGAAGTACAGACAACAAATGGCCGACTTTGAGTGGGGGGTACAACGAGGACCAGTGGCTGAGTATGTGGTGGCCCAGTGTCACCCCACAATGAAGATGCACGTGTTTCCCAGTACTCTGGGACTTGTCACCGCGCTTCTGAATGACGAACGATTACAACTATGGCAGCGACTAGCCGAGGCGATTAAACAGTCGGGGTGTAAACTCCCCGCAATGTAAAGGCATTTCTATAGCAATATATACAAGTAGAGGTTGGCTTTTACTTCCACACCTGGTTGAAATACAGGTCCAACTCCTGGTTAAACTTGGAGACGGCGTCCTCGCTGCCCTCGTCGCCGTAGCGGCCAAAGTTATTGACAAACGCCCGGTCGATTATGAAACGGATGGCGTCACACTGTTTCACCAGGTAACAGTCCAGGTAGTGCATTCGCTTCAAGGCGTCGGATGTGAGGGTGGCACACTGTTTCGCTCGGTCGATCTGTTCCCGACACGGGTCGGTCAGCCAGTATTTCGCTTCTTTGAAACACTTCAGCACCTGTTCCTGGAGCTCGGCACAGTTGATTTGACACACGAGCTGGGGGCGGTTTTTGCGGCGGTACTCGTCGAGCTCGCTGCTGTAGTCGGCGTGTTTAGCCAACACCTGGTTGACCCGCTGCTGGTGCGGCGTCATCTCCAAGATCAGCTGGTTGCTCTGTTCGGGGTTGGCATCGTGGAAGAACTGCTGGACTTCGGGAGCCAAGTCTGCCGTCACCTCCTCCGTCTGTTTCTCCCTAGTGAACGGCCACATGGTTGGGATGAGTGCGACTGGTCCCCGTTGTGGAGACCACTACCTAAATGGGCACGGCGAACTCGAGCTAATGGAAGAGAATACTGAATATAAGATTGTGACTCGTTGTTGGATACCTTGAGAGTTATCTAGGAGTCTAAACATTAGGAGCTAGGGAGCAGGTGTACTGAAACAGGCCCTTAACCGAATCATCAGTTTGGTCGAAAAGTATCGTTATTTCTCTATTTACAAAAGATCCAAAAACCCATCGTCCTCCCCCTTCTCCGTACGGAGCTCGGCAATGTGCCTCATCCGCTCGCGTTCGACCCGGTCCCAGTGGGCCAGTTTCCGCGTCCGGTACCAGTTCATCAACCGTTGCTGCATGGCTTTATTAAGACTCCATTTGTTGATCACCGGCTCACACTCGTTCACCTTCAACGTGAGCGCCTTGTGCTCAACCAACTGGATCAATGCCATCGAGTACACCTGGTCGATGGCTCTCGCCGGCGATCTCACCTTACCCTTAGTGTCAGCCCGAAGATTGTATGAGTGCTTCGACTGGTGCACTTTGGCGTACACTTGTCTCAAGTACCGTAAAAACTCGTACATCGGGGTAGGGTCGTTGTCCACTTTGAGCTTGGTGACAAGGTAGTAGTAGTAGTTTTTTGCCACGGCAGCAGAGAATACCAGCTCCCCGGGCACCTGGTTTTGCGTGTACATGTTCCAAATGTGGGAGTAGGTCTCGTCCCGTTGCTTCTTTAGCCGCCCAAGGTATTGTAAATAGCCCAGGTAGTCGAAAGAGGCATCGGCCTGAGCCTCGGCGAGCGTGCGATGACGCTGGGTGGAGTTGGTGTGCTTGAGGTAATGTTGTAATGCCATGTCGGGTTTGTACCGCGTCAGCACGTGGACCCAGTGGAAGATGGTCTCCCAGAAGCTGCGGGCGTGTCTCAGCGACACGTCGATGTTGTAGTGGTCGCGGATGGCGTTGATGTACTTCATGCCTTCGAAGAACTCGTGGTTGTAGCTGAAGGCATCGACGATGGCCTCGAGGGTTTTGAGGGTGGGGTATTGCGGCAGCCCGAGCTTCACTGGCGCCGCCACGAGCTCGAAGTTCTCGTCTATGCCCCAGGTCAGCTTAATCAAGTCACAGATATCTCGAGTCATGTGGTAGTAGCCCATCAGCGCCACTAATGTGGTGAGAATGTCATTAGATAACACTTTTGCATTGGAGGGAGCGACGTACCGCAGAATGAAATCGCTTAATAAGTGGCGGAACCCTTTGTGTTCAGCTTTGAAAAATGACCATAATATGGGAGCATCTGCCACGGCGGGGTAGAACTCTGATTGCGATGGCCACATCCGCGAATCACCGCCACAATAAAGCTGGAGCTTAGCCACCCATAACGGGTAGGTCATCGCCTCAGCACCCAACGTCCGGTCGAACTGAGTGAATAAGTAGTCACACAAATCGCGCTTATTCCACCGTTTCTCTAAGATAATAAGATTTTCGAAATCGCGAGGACTCAACTGGAATGAACCGCTAAGTCCCTTCAGCTTATCGCCGTAAATGTGGTAGCGAGCGCCCAGAGCCCCCACATCCGGCTGGAGGAGTCTCAGGTAGATTTCCCGCACCGTACGGGCAAAGTACAGCGCCTCATGGAACTGGGCGAAGCGGAGGGTTCCCGGTTTCGCCCGCGGCCGGCCGTCCTTGCCCTTGACGTTATCTAGCTTCACCAGCTCCAGAGCGTACCGCTGGAGCATTTCCACCGAGTGGTCGACGAGGTAGCGCACAGCCTTAGTGATGCCCTCGGGACCGAGGATCTCAACGAGTTTGGCGTGATTATCGAGCAAAAGCTTCGCCAACGCGTCGTAGTTCTTATCCTGGTGGATGAGCATGTGGATTTCCTGGCGCATCTTCTGGGTGGTGGACACGGAGTCGAGGTCGACCATGGCGGGGACGTGTTTGTACTCTTTGGCGTACCAGTAGGAATGCTTCAGCGGGGTGGCGACGGTGGCCGGTTGGGGTGATGTGGGGGGTCCCAGGTAGGGGCGGGACACTGAGCACCCCACCCCTAATCGCAGGGAGACGTTCCGGAGCAGAAACTGTCGCACCAGCGGCCTCATCCTAGGGGGTGGTTATCGGCTGCCGGTGATGGAGATTTTTCAGCGCGAGCCCTGGTTGAAATCCGGAGAGATCAACGAGATGAGGGGAGATAGGAAAGAACTAAAATCTAAGCAGCTGCTTTTGAGTAGGGTTTATCAGTTTTTGAATGACTGAACGATTCGGTTAAAGTAAGAAAATTACCATTTTTGTTGGTATAAAATTGAGATCCGGGTAGACTGAGTTATAGTAGTTTTCAACAGCCAAACATTACTTGTGATACGAAATTATGGCAATATCTTTACTTGTGGGATAACCATTCCTCTACCGTACTCCTTATAACATCAGAAGTTAATGAAAATCGAGAACATCTTGCTTTTAAAGGATGGTCGAATATAAATATGCTTCAATTGGTAAGACTGACTCTCTCTAGATAAGTTGATATATAATCAAATCTGTTGAATCGTCCTCTATAAAGTGATCCTATGTTTGAATTGGTTCAAACGATAATGGTGGTCCAGCATATTGGATTTAGTCGAAGTTTTTACAGGTAATGTCATAAGTTACACTTTACACCAAAAAAAAAAAAAAAATGATCTGATTCATACGTCATTTACTAAAGCTTCACCTTGGCCATGTCGTTGACAAAGTCGCCGGTGATGTGGATGGCGTTGTACTGAGCAATGTCCTCCAAACCCTGAGCCACCAGCAGCCCATCGTACATGCGTTGCAAGTGGTCCTTGGTGCCCTTGATGGCCCACTGGCGGTTGGTGTTGATGTCCAGACCCAAGTCCTTGCAGTATTGCAACCCCAGTTCCAAGTCCTTGGCCACATGGGAGACGAAGCCCAATTGGACGGCTTGTTGGTGACCCCACACTTCCCCAGTTAAAGCGTATTGACTCAACAACAGCTTGTTGCCAACGACAGTAGGCAACCGTTGCAACGAGCCGATGTCGGCACAGATGCCGATCTTGATTTCCCGAATCGAGAACTTGACGTCTTCAGTGCACACTCTGATGGTGAAGCAGGCGGCGATGTCGAGGGCTAAGCCGTAGTTGATCCCGTTCAATAACCCGATGGTTGGGGTACGGATACGGGCGGGAGTGCCAATGCAGTACTGGAAGTCACGGATGTGGTTGTACAAGTGCTTCTGGCGGTCGGCAAGCGACCCCGAGGTGTTGCCCATGGTCGACATCGCCTCCTTCAAGTTAAGCCCCAGCGTGAACGCCTTGACCACCGTCGACAGCACGAGGATGACATTGGTGTCGGGGTCGGCGTCCAACGTGGTCAAGATCTCGTGGTAGTCCTGCCAGTCCTGTTCGGCGAACGCGTTGAGCGTCTTAGCGTTGTTGAGCTGGACGTGGGCGAACCCTTCCTCGATTTCTTCGACCTTGTAGTGGGCGAACTTTTCGTAAAATTTGGCGTCAAACGGCATGGTGATCTGAAAGGGAAAAGTTGAGGGGGAAGTGGTGGGAAATCGGAGGGATTGGAAATTGAGGAAAGCTGGGGTATAATTATATTAGCGGGGGAGGGGGGGCAGCAACCCAGGGCACACAACCTTACCCGAGGCCCCAGCGATTCTCGGCATGTGAACTCCGGCATAACGGCTATACTATTCACCGACCGATGAGGGGTCCGTGTTGATAAGATTAAGCTACTATTTGAGTTAGAAGACCATCCTGTATTGCTCAAGATATTTGTCATAGTCTTTGTTTGGCAAGTATTCTATTCCTCTTAATGCTCATATCCTCAAAATGGCATTCAAATCAGAGTCGTGGGGTAGAATATTAATTCTGTCATTTATGTTTCTAGTATCAATGCTAAATCATAATAAAACGAGCGGAACCTGGAAGCGCAGTGTTCTGTAAGAACCAAACAGAAGCGTCTGTTTGGTTCTAGCATCAACGCCCAAGCGTCAGTTTAGGGGAAGATATCGTTGTGTGTATGCCTGATTAGTAAATATCATAAAAGTGTCAGAAATGCTCTCAGAGGTTAGCGAGAACGGAAAAAAGGTAAAAGGGTATCAAAGAATGTTCACAGCTAACCGACACCGAGCTTTTTCAATGCAAGTCGTATCGTTTAGCGTGAGCTTTGGCGTCCTCATCCTGCGGAGGCGGCGGTTGAGGACACATCTGGTGGGGGTGGAGCATGGCATAGTTAGTGGGCAGGGCGAACATCGGCATCACTGCCTCCGTCAGCGGCGACATCTCGCTCCCGTACATGGCGTAGTTAATGACGCTTTGATGCTGCGGGGTCAGCATCATGAGCATCGGCCCCGTAGCCCCAGGCACGGTGTTGGCGCCTTTGATCGGCTGCAGCGGCGGCGGCATCGAGCCGTAGCCAAACCCCAGCGGCGACACCCGCTCAAACACCTTGTCAAGGATGAACTTGCCGTTAGGCGTCAGCAGGACATGTGCCATCTCGAACAGGGTGTGTTCGGTGGTGTGGTTCTGATGGGCCAGCATCATGCTGATTTCTTTCGAGGTGTTGCAAGTGACATCACTTTTCGCCGGAGGCGGGTGAATGGCGGGATTGGCGGTGGGAGGAGCCTGCATCATTTGCTGGTAACCAAAGTTCGCAGGCGGAACGACCATTCCCGGTCCTAATTGAGGCTGTTGGGGAGGTTTATTGGTGGATGGGTTTGACTGTTGGGACGTCAGCTGTGGTCGCTGCGGAGGGCGCTTTTGCTTATTCTTTTTCAGCTTCAGGTTCATCAAGGTGTGGACATCAGTAAACACAATCTGGAATTTGTGGTTGGCCGGAGCCGTACGCTTGGGCGGTTTAGGATTCTTGTTTTTCTTAGCGGTTTTACTCAGGAACGTCCCCATCACTGGCGGTGCCTGGTCGGTAATCTTTACCTGATCTTTTTGTGGGGTAGGCAGCGGGGGGCTCTGGTCGTCTTCGTCGTCATCATCATCGTCATTATTGGCCGGTTCGACGTCGGTTTCATTCAGACGGATCGCACTCAGCACGATAAGTGTCAGCGGCAGCAGGTCAGGGTCTCGTTGGGGTGTTTCCTTAACTGGCGGTAACGCGCCGCCGTGGGTATTAGTGATATCCCGGAGCCCGCGCGATGGTGTTTTTGATGGGGTGACTTTAGTCTGGGGTTTATGACTGATGCTGAGCTTATGGCGTGATCGTGGCGGGGTGTCGACCTGGTTGATGGTGCGTTTCGATGCCAGCTGGAAGTTGAATTTGGAAGGGGTCAGGGCATCAATATCCTTTTGGTTTAACGGCAGATCCATAAAGAAATCGTTCAACTGGAGGGTTTTATCATGGAAGGGCGTGATATTTGAAAGCTGGTGGCTGATCAGGTTCAGAGCTACCAGCAATGGGATCTGGCAGTTGTGGCTTAAAAACGGCGTGAGGTTGAGTCCCTGAGCATAATCGACGGGGCCAT
Source organism: Diutina mesorugosa (assembly GCA_030674695.1). Taxonomy (NCBI): domain Eukaryota; kingdom Fungi; phylum Ascomycota; class Pichiomycetes; order Serinales; family Debaryomycetaceae; genus Diutina; species Diutina mesorugosa. The sequence continues at coordinate 11,173 of JAKUAI010000075.1, forward strand.
GGTCTTTGTGAGGGGTCAACGAGAACAGGATGTCCTGGAAATACGTCTTGGACACGTAGGGAGTGAGTCCGGTGGCGAAATGAGGAGCAGCGGTCGACGAGGCCGGGGCCGGGAGCGCCGACGCCAGTGGTTTGCGGGCCGCGGCACCCTTAGCGGGCTTCTCTTTGGCGGCTTTGGCTACCAGAGGCAGGTTCTGGTAGATGAGAGGGTCGATGAGGTTCCTCAGCGGCAGCAGGTTGAGGAACTGATCGGACATCGACGAGTCAACGGTGGGTGTGGTCGGCTAGCGGAGAAGGGTGCAAGATGGAGTCGCGATCGCTAAAGGATAAACAAACAAACCGCGGAAAAACCAAGCGTGCGCCTACCAGAATCGCTTCGAGGCGAGTGCGACGAAGGGAGCGGGGCGGTACCCTGGGACAAACACGAGCGCTCCCGCCGGAAATCAAGTCTACAGGCGGTGTCGAACGGCGCTCTGCGAAAAAAACAAAAAACAAAAAACAGAAAAAAAACAAAATAAATAAGTACAGATGTTTGCACAGCCAGAGTGTGCCCGCTACAATTGGTCCGCACCATCTTGTTAGCGCATATGGCCACCATTTTGAGCGACACACGGTAGCTGCGAAAAACGACACTAGTAGAGCTGCGAGCGACACTCGAGCAGCAAGCGAGACATTTGTTCTTTTGTAAGTAGCATAAACAGTGTGACCACTGGGAGCGGGGGCTTAGTTACATAACCCGACATGAAATGTGAGCCTTGGGCAACGATGGGTAGCTGCTGTCACTACCGCGACAACAACGATGGTTGCTAATCGTCGCGTGGTCATTCATTTTGCGCATCCGGGATTATGGTTGCCGTTAACCACCTATGGTTGCCAGGTAGTGTTGCGGGTGCGGGTGATAGTTCCTGCAGCGATACATAAAGCAAGGCTGCTAAAGAGATGACTACGACATTGAGGGGGGTTATATCGTTCAAGCTTTTGATTGAGAAAAAATTAGCATTACACAGAAAACTTAAAGTTTTAGGCGGCAACCGCGTTGCCGTTTTCATTATCCCATTCCTTTTCGGTGGTGTGCAAGTTTTCCGTCTCTTCGGCGAGGTCGTGGACGTCGTATTCGTCGTCGTCGTGGGCGGCCATCGACAAAGTGGGTCTGACGGCGGCGGAGTCGAAGGTCCACGAGGCCAAGGCGTTTTCGGCGTCGATGATGATTTGCTTCGAGGCGTCGTAGCCGTCGTAGGCGGGTCTCGTTTCACCGGGAGTGACGGGAGTTTCGTCCAACAACTCAAGAAGAGCCTTACCGTAACCAGCAATAAGGGCAATCTTTTCCGAGTGTTCTCTCAACGAGTCGAACTGGTAGTTGTAGGCGACCTTGAGCTTTTCTCTGGTGATGTTCAGCAATTGCGCTTCCGCCACCAACGACTCGGCTTCGGCTCTGACCAATTCTTGTTCCAACACATTGATCTTGGGCGATTGGGGGTCCTTGTACTTCAAGTAAGCAATTTGGTCGGTGATCTTTTGCTTTCTGTCTCTCGAGGGTTGCACCGAGGCTTCAATGTCACGGATCGACTTCATGGTGATACGGTACAAGTCGTATCTGTCGATGAATTGGTCTTCCAATTCACCGGCTTCGTAGAGAAGGACACCCAACTTGTCGGTGATGTCGGAAATGTCGTCGTCGTTGCCTTCACCCCACAACGACAATTGCTTGGCCACTTCCTTTCTTTCTCTCGAGGTGAGCTCGATCGATCTCATCAAGTTCTTTTCCATCTTGATCAACGCCGCCAACTTTCTCAGCAATTCGGGGCCCATGGCACCGGCGGTCTGTCTGCGGAACGAGTTGGCCAACGAGCCGCCGCCGAACCACCGGTTCTTCGTCGACGAAGGGGGAGGGGGCGGCGACTGCATTTGCGAGGCCGTCGGGGCTCTCAGCGATCTCAACGAGTAGGTTCTATGCATGGGGCAAAAAACTGGGTCAATGGGAGCAAATTTCGCGCTCGCCGGTGGTATTTATACTGTGGGTAAAAATTTCACCATTATTGATGCATGTTGAGGAATAACCCGCCGCGTCCGAGGAGGGCAGGGTCAGACAGGGGGCAGCCGCAGCCGCGGACCACCACCACAAACAGCTGATTATAGGCGAATTTAGGGGGGGTTATACCTACTACAAGTTGATTTGGCTCGTGATTGGGCTGATTCAGCCCTGCCTTTCTGTGCCTACAACGGCGGGCGTGGCCGTAGCAATCATAACCCCAGGCGCGCGTGGCTGGCTGCGTGGTTTTTTCGGCAAGGAAAAATCGTCGAGTCACCCCCCACTTTAGATTATTTATCTTTGCGGCATTGCCAGCAGGTGACTTAGTAAACGACGGAGGAGCAAGAAAAAAAAACCTGACGATGGATTTTATGTTTTTTTTGATTGGATGTAAAGAATTCAACTCCCCGTTGAAAGACGTGGGCGGTGTCGCCTGCTACTGTGGCCGCTGCCACAACCAGCTGGCCCACGCCATCCGCTCCATCAACACCATCACGTTGTTCTTTATCCCAGTGTTGCCGTTTTACTGGAGCAAGCAGCTTCGCTGCTCCATCTGTGGGGCAACGGGGCCCCTTGATAACCTGACGATCGAGCTGCTAAAAAAGGGCCAGCCAGTGGCCATAGCGGGATGACATACGATAAATATACACGAGGGACTCGAATTGAGTCCCCGTCACCAGAGGAGAGGGGGTATAGGGGCTATGGTGGCGGGGTCTGGGGGGGCGGCGAGGCGTGAGCACGATTGCTTGATTAGGTAGAATGCTTGGATGACGTCATTGCTTGCCGTGGGTGTCAGTCCACGAAGGTTTCCATGCACGCATCGCGGGTTGCACTTTAAGAGTAAACGACAGGTCGCACGCCAGGGCTAGCAACACTACGAGGAGTTTCGCGGCCGTCGCAGCTAACGCCGGTTCACGTGACGATTAATATCTCTCTGACTTACAGTTTTTTCTTTTTTCTGATAGCCCGAGTCGAAATCGCTATCGCCGGCATCGGAGAAGCACCAATCTCCTCCATCCTTATCCCTACTTAACTCGACCGTTCCACCCCCTCTTCGACGTAATGCCTACTGTGTTCCACCGGTACACTGCGTTGGTGAAAAAGTACCCGTACCGCGTGAACGCCTTTACGTCGGGGCTCTTATTTGGCCTAGGGGACTATGTGTCGCAACGGCTCTTCCCCGATGCCAACTTGCACCACCATGATCCCGAGGCCCACCCGGCGGTGAACATGTTCAAACTGGCCCGGTTCGACACCCACGACACCCCATATAACTACCAGCGGACGTTGCGAGCAGTAGTGTACGGGCTGGTGGTGTTTTCGCCCCTCGCTACCTGGTGGCAGACCCGGGTGTTGCCCCGGATCCACTTCCCGATGCTGGCGTTCCGCCGCCAGTATATGAGTGCCACCACCCAGCGCCAGCGGCGGCTCCACATTTATGACACCATGGCGCGGTTGCTTGTCGACCAGATGACGATGCCCAGTCTCGTATTTATTCCCCTTTACAATTTCTGCATGGTCGCGATGGCTGGCTACGACCACCCGTTTGCCGTCACCAGGGAAAAACTCGAGAAAAACTGGTGGAACGTGCTTAAGGCATCGTGGACGGTGTGGGGCGGGTTCCAGTTGGCGCTGTTGTTGTGGATCCCCGTGCATTTGAGAGTGTTGGCCGCCAACTTCTGGCAAGTTGGCTGGCTGTCGTTTTTATCGTACTGCCATAACAGCAAGCACCACAGTAAGTTATTGGACGAGTTGGTCGAGGTCAATGACCAGGAACTCTCCATCGGTTACAAATAGAGATACAGATACCAATAGATACCAGATACAAATAGATATTCAATGGATACCTAATGAACTTATATCAAGTTTACAGCATCTAATATTCCCAATTGGGCACGTGGGAGCTCACAACACCATCAGGGTAAAAGATGTTTACAAGTCGGTCGAAAACAGAAAAATATCCTTATCGCTCGAGTCGATACGACAGGCCCCATGATGCCCGCAGGTGTGTATATCGCGTAATTTGTCCACCACCGTCGCTGGCTACCGGCAGATCCGAGACTCGTCTCGACTACTTTGTATAACTGCAATAAACAAACCATAATATTTAGCGCTTGAGGGAGTTCGCTGACATAAGCTGACGTCCTGTTGCCAACATGAGATATGTCACAAGAACTAAATTCAGGCCTCTATGTACCGCCAATGTAACGTAGCCGACGATCAAGCGGCTATTGCCGATATACACTTGCCTAGCTTCTGTGCTTTGAGTGAAATGCCAGCCGCACCACCCACCACCCAGTTTCGTTCGGAGTGGCCCTCCGCACATACTAATCGCCCGCGACAGCAATACAGAGCCAGTACCTCCATTAAATGTTTAAGCGGTTAGTGGTTAGCCACCCGTTGGCAGCCAATATGATCCAGACAGGCGCGCTCTTTGGGGTGGGCGATGCCATTGCCCAGTACATGGCGCCGCAACAACCACACTACGACTGGCCCCGCACCCTTCGAGCCGTGGGCTACGGTGGGGTGATCTTTGCTCCCATCGGCAACAAGTGGTACCACTTACTCGCCAAGATCAAGCCGTCAGCGTCGCATGCGGTGAACACCGGGTGGCGGGTGGCCGCCGACCAGTTGATCTTCGCCCCATTTATCGGCATCCCCATGTACTATCTGGTGATGACGGTGCTTGAAAATAGGCACCCGATCCTACCGCGGATCGAGGAGCAATTGACCACCAACTGGTGGCCGACGCTCGCCAACAACTGGAAGGTGTGGCCGGCGTTCCAGGCGGTCAACTTCTTCTTTGTCCCTGTGCATCTCCGCTTGCTCGCGGTCAACGTGATCCTGATCTTCTGGAACACCTACTTACTGTGGACGCTCAACGCGAAAGACGCCAAGATCACCCAGGAGGGGTTGGTGTTGTCTCGTGACGTTGATACCGCCGACAGGAAGACTGATTAAGAATTATAGATAGCCACTGAGAGATAAACAATTGCATAGAGGATTTTTCGTAAATGTCGCGATGTCTCCCCACTAACGGTCTCTGATCGTAGTAGGTTCACTGATTGCTTTTGTGGGTCATCTTGAGCCTAATATCGCGTCATCAATCTTAAGTTTAGTTATCTCGGATTTGGCTCGCTAGTGGAGACGGGCAGCCATTTGATCTGCCCCAGCGGGTGCAATGGCGCCATGATCCAAGGAGATTCTACAAAGGAGACAACGGGTAGGGAGTTTTAAATGCTTCATGACCCAAAAAATTAAGGCAAAATCATAGTTTTGAGTGGACTACACCAATTGCTCATTGTGTCGTAGCACATTTTGTCAAGTGCCGCTTAAACTTCCAGTTGGGGGCAGTGGAGCCTGGTCGGGAAAAGCGCTACTGCGCCAGCAGCCCGCCCCTGGAAATGTGCGCGCGTTGGGGGCAACTTGTCATATCCGTGTTGTAATAAGGCACCACCACCACCGCCCTATAAGCCAGAAATCTCGGTAAATTTGTAGCTAGACTCCAGCGTTAGTGTAGGTCCACGTCAACTACACAAACCGTGCTTCAGCCTCGCCCCGGATGGTCACAGCCGCCGAACCCCTTTCCCCAGTATTCGCGCGGTCGTGGCTGGCGATTTTCGCACGTCGACAATAATAACAAGTTGTTCACCAAATACCCTTGACCCCGCCACCAGTTGAGGACGCCTGTCGATTGTTGTTGAGCGTGCACGACTTTCCGCCTCCGTACTCACTGAAACACATCTGGGTGTTTGTTTCCTGCTTGTGACTCACGGGCCAGTATCCCCCATTCTCCCGGCACGGCCCTCCCCACCGCAAAATGATGAAAGGATTCAAGAACCGCCTTACCCGCAACAAGTCCCAGGGAGGTAAGGGTAAAGACAAAAAGGACAAGGATTCCAAGGACTCCAAGGACTCCAAGGACACAAAACCCGCCAAGGCAAAGGACGGCCAGCAGAAACCGCTGCTGTCGCTGGGACTGCTGGTGAAGCTGCTCTCGCCGCTGCCACTGACAAAACTGACCCCGTCGAACCAGGACGCGTCCCCGAAAATCGTCATTGACGACGCCCTGGGCCTGGGGTCGGCGCCCACCCCACAATTCGCCACGCAACAGTCGTACCAACCCCAGCCACCGCAAATGGTGCTGGCCAACGTCACAACTCCGGTGACGCCTACACCGACGCTGCCGATATCCCAGGCGCTGCCGCAACTGTCGTTTGACACCAAAGCGCCCCACCTGGCCCAAGGGCAGCACCCCTTTGCACTTAACCCCAACATTTCCCTGCCGAACAAGGATCTGTTTGATATCGACCTAATCGTCACCCCTAAACGTCATCTGAGCTCAAGGTTTGAGCCGACGCTGCTGGAAAAGTACCAGGAAATTGTCAAATTGCCCAACTTCGACGAAGTATCGCCAGGGGAACAAATCCCGTTGTTCATCCAAAAAATCGAACAATGCAATATCATGTTTGACTTCAGCGACCCGACGTTTGATTTGCGTGGCAAAGAAATTAAGCGCATCACTCTTCAAGAGCTCATCCACTTTATCTCAAATAACCGCTTCACTTACACCGACGAAATGTACAAGCTGGTGGTGCACATGTTCAAGACCAACTTGTTCCGACCCATACCGCCGCCGGTTAATCCTGTGGGCGAACTCTTTGACCCCGATGAAGACGAGCCGGTGCTGGAATTGGCCTGGCCCCACATGCAGACAATCTACGAGTTTTTCTTGCGTTTCATCGAGCTGCCCGACTTCCAGCATCAAGTGGCCAAGCAATATATCGACCACGACTTCATTTTAAAGATTCTCGAGTTGTTTGATTCCGAAGACCCCCGAGAACGTGATTGTCTCAAGACCACATTGCACCGTATTTACGGTAAGTTTTTGAGCTTGCGGAGTTTTATTCGTAAACTGATCAACAATGTATTTTTACAGTTTGTCTACGAGACCGAACGGTTCAATGGGATCGGCGAGTTGTTGGAAATCTTAGGGCTGATCATCAATGGGTTCGCCTTACCACTCAAAGAAGAGCACAAAATCTTTTTGGTGCGGGTGTTATTGCCGTTGCATAAGGTAAAGCTGGTCCTGTTATACCACCCGCAATTAGCGTACTGCATTGTTCAATTCTTGGAAAAGGACCCTCTGTTAACCGAAGATGTCATCATGGGGTTATTACGGTACTGGCCCAAGATCAACTCGCCGAAGGAAGTGATGTTTTTGAATGAAGTCGAAGACATATTTGAGGTGATGGAACCCACAGAGTTTTTGAAGATTCAAATCCCATTATTCGCCCAGTTAAGCAAGTGCATCTCGCTGCCTCACTTCCAAGTGCTGGAAAAAGTGTTGTGCTACTGGTCTAACGAATACTTTTTGACGTTGATCACGGAAAACGCCGAAGTGGTGTTGCCGATCATTTTTGCCCTGCTTTACGAGCTCACTAATCTGACGCAACCGGGGATCGAGAACGGGGTCATGCAACAGAAGTTGAGCAACCACCCCCTGGCGACGGTGGATGCCCACGGCAATCTCATCGACGCTGGTCTCGTGCTCCAGGACCTGAACCTGGGGATAATACCCCTGTCCAACGATGCCAGCCACCCCCACCACCAGTTACTCGCCGTCCACGCGCTGGTGCGTCGCGGCGACGACGAGAACGGCAACCATGGGCCTCAAGGCGAAATGACCGACGAGGAGTACTACGACTCGTTCTCGCTGATGCAGCAGCCGGAATACGGCTACGACGAGAACAACGTGTTGCAGCACAACCTGGCGACGCTGAATTGGAACCGTCTGATTCACTCGTTGGCGTACGGCGCACTCAAAGCGTTCATGGACCACAACCCGATTCTCTACGACCATTGCACCATGTTGTACCACCAGCTGTTGGAGGAACAGAAGCAGCGCGAGCTCGCCCGCAAGGAAGGGTGGCGTCGCATCGAGGAGTACGTGGCGAAAAAGCGGCAGGAACAGGCCAACCAGGCGCAGCAGGTTTAGATAAGTAACATACCATAATCGTACGACGTTTGTAATGGCAGTGATTTACCCTCGGGAGTAGAGGATCTCGGTAGTCGAATAAATTTCCATGTATACCATGCCCCAATTTACTATACTAGTACCATCACCAACGTAGATAGTGGTTTAGTAGTTTTTGTAACAACCGTCGGCAACTAAATGGCACGCTTTTTTCGCTTCTTTAACGACGACACTTCGAAAAGTCCTACTGAATCGGTTCAAAGCCGAGTTTGGTACCTACCCCGCCAAATTCGACGACCAGCCAGGCGAACAAGTGTGCCTAGATGGCTTGTGCCATATCCACAAGCGGTAGACTTGGCGCTTTGTATGCTTCCACTTGGTGTTCATTGTTGAACTGCTCGATGGTGGGGGATGACTCCGCATTGTCTCGCTGAGTTGACGACGAGACCACCGCAAGCAGTGATTGGCTATCTTTAATCCCTTGATAAGGGTTATGTGGCCATTGTCATGTGAACAAACCAAGCCGACAAGGGTAAATTTACCTGTCTAATAGTAGTATTAGAGAAGAATCGAATCTCTTCACGCCACCTCAAAGTCCATAGTCCTGACAATATTGCCTTCAATTCGAGTCGTCGTTAGAAACCTGCTGCTCCTCGGTCAAAATTTTCCTCTGACCTGGTCATTCTTTTCGTCGTATAGGGCGTATGGGTGGACGTGTTGAGCATCGCGCCTGTACCCCGTCTCCGTCTAAATCTTTTGCATGAATCCTGCAAGGGCGGGTTGACAATACACGAAGAGCGAGCGGGGCACGACTACGACCCGAAAAGCAGAAATTCAGAGCTAGAAATGGACCAAGAACAACAGTTTGCTTGTATATTGCCAAAATCTAATAATATAAGCTCATCCAAGGGTTTTTTTATCGTCATCATCAACCCTATAGTCTCTGAACGGCTGAGAGGCACTGCATTTGGGATCGCGCATAAGCCATCATCTGGTGCGAGATGTCTGGCTCTTCCTAAAAAAATGTGTCAACAATACACTGCGAGCGATTTGTGGGGATGGACCGTCGATTCTAGTTGATCCCAGCTCTTGTATTGTCATGACCATATTATCCTTGAAATCTTACGGTTTTGGGCCTTTCAGCGCTATCCAGGCCTTCGACGACAATGAAGAGAGAGTCGCCGTATCTGCACCTACGACGCCTTGAACGAAGTTACGAAGCCATTGAGGGCTAAAATTAGTCAAGGCGGTGCTAATTTGCGGGATTTTAGCTCGGGTTCCCATCCCTGAAAAGGCTCAACTTCATCAGTGCCGCAGGAGTATAAAGCTGAGCGAAATTTCCACCTCTCAGCAAGATTTTTCTTACCACTTCCTGCTCCCTTAAAGGTTGATGCCGTTCACGAACATTTGCTGAGTACTCTATAACGTGTGATTATCTGGGGTCCCGGTTTTGAGGGTGTGTCCCCACGGGTAGCCTCCAATAACTTTGTGTCTGTTAGACTCGAGGTATCGTTGTCGTTTCCTTAATTGTCTTCATCGAGTTGGTGATGCGGCGGGGAAGTGGCCAGCGTTGTCTTTCAAGGCGGCGTCGATGAGCCATGGACCTGCTGGCAGCCAGCCTCCTAGGGGTCTGGAAGGTGAAATCTGCACTTGATCATCGAGTGTGGAGTAGTCTTCGTAGACGGGCAGCCGGTTAGCTGAAACGAACGCACATGTTCAGTACGTGAAGCCGGCTATGTCGTCTTAGCTTATTGGGGATCACTGATGACTTCGGTCGTGCTCCTTTTTTTTGTATCTTTTTCACCGTTGTAGGGGAAGCTTATGTTTTATATTTATATACTTTAAATGCAAGCAATGAAGATTATGAAAGCTATTAGCAGACTCAATTTCTGTCCACAATTGTAGATATTCCATTCAGTGGATCTCAGAGAGACTACGACCGCGTGCTGGTGTTCGTCAAAGGGTACCATCATGCCAGCGATAACAACAACTCAATATGGTCGTCAATACACGTCAAATCTCAATTCAACACTCTTCGCGAGTTCATATACTAAATGATGCAGCCGTCGCTTTGTATAGTGTTTCACCCAAAGCATCCGCGCCAAGTGTTGTATGATGGTGTGTTTGTTGAAGTCAGTGGTGAAGTGTTGAGCCAGAAGCACGGGAAGAATCCCAACATTCGAGTGCTTGCCAGTGGATCAAGCCACCACAACTTGAGTTGCAAGTCCAGCGATGAGTTGGCAGCTTTCACATCAATGGTGAATCGAACAGACACTTGGTATTATTCGAATACAATCACCCCTTAAATTGAGCATATCCTCAACCGGTGTCACCAACTCTGTTATGTCTGCTTCATACAGTTCTTGCACGTTAATTCATTATGAAATCCACTCTCCTTTTATAACTTTTGAGTGGACGTTGCAGATTCACTTGAGGCAATGAAAATGGCATATCAGGGGCCCATAGTTGGTGATCATGTCATCGCTGCCATAGTGTCTCACATTGCGCTATCGCGCTCGCTGGGCGCCATCGCGCCCGCGGTGGGCGCGGGGCGCACTTATCTCATCGCATCGCATCGCAGACAGCCAAATCCTCCCTTACTCAAGAAACTATGGACGACATCGGTGTCGACGCCTCTGCCGCCGCCACGGCGCTCCTGAGGTACAACCAGCGGTTTGGCACCGCCGTCGCCGTCGCCGGCCCCACGCTTGACCACTTGACGGAGGCGATGGCACACCACCCGATGGCGGTGGCCTACGCCTACCCCACCGTCGCCCTCGACATCGTCGCCCGCTTGGTCCACCAGCAACACCCGCGGGCGCTTGCGGTGGTGGCCGAGCTCGCGGCGGTGGTGCTGCCGGTGATGCTGTTAGCCCAATGGTGGCTCCAGCGACACGGCGCCGGCGACGACGTGGTGGCGCTTTACCGGCTCCTCAGCGCCGACCGCCAGCGGTTTGCCGCCTACGTCGACGCCCCGCGCCTCAGCGCCCTCCTCAACGATGCGGATACCCCACTCCCTACCAAGTATATCGCGGCGCTCGTCATGGCGCAGTGGCTACAGAAGAGCGACGCCGCCGCGCGGGCGCTCGTTAGTCAATACGTGGGAGAAGCCGCAGATGTGGTGGGGCCTTGGGACGGCCACAACGACGTCCATTACCAGTTTATCCCCTTAATCGAAGCCAAGCGGATCGCGACATACAAGAATTTGCCTGCTGTCACCACCGAAAAGGCTCTGGTGACCATAACTCCCTCCGAGCTCTCACCGCTCGTCACCTCGGTGTGTGGGGTGCTCGTGCCGCAAATCACCCCTAAACTGGCATCCACCACCGTTGACGAAGAACCGTTCGTCGCTACCGAAGGCGCCGTGGCTGCGCTCCGCTCATTAGCCACTCATATCCAGCATAACCGCCCCGTCCTTGTCCACGGACCCGCAGGCCTGGGCAAGACGTTCATGGTGCACCAGCTTGCCCGCTATATGGGATTCTCTGGGGAGATTGTCAAAATTCATTTGGGGGAACAGACGGATTCGAAACTCCTTCTTGGCACTTATACTTCCGGTGACACCCCCGGTACTTTTGTGTGGAGGGCAGGGGTTTTAACCACCGCCGTCACCGAAGGGAAATGGGTGGTGATTGAAGACATTGACCATGCTCCTACCGAAGTGTTGCTGGTGCTTTTAACGCTTTTGGAGAAGCGACAACTCACATTAGCCCTGCGAGGCGATACTATCAATGCCGCGCCTGGGTTCCAGCTTTTGGCCACAGTACGCTCCGATAATGACGAAGAAGTGCCTGATCTCATTGGTATTAATCGCTGGACTCCCGTGGGGCTTGGTGTCCCTTCAGCCAGAGAAATCCGCCAGATCTTAGGTGCTCGTTTCCCCAGACTTTCACCTCAATTAGTGGACAAGTTCGTCCGCTGCTACCACCAGGTGGCCGACATCTACCGCCAGCCGCGGTTCGTGCTGCTCAATAACGGGCTGGTGCCCCGTATAGTGCTGTTCCGCGATGCCGTCAAATTGTGTCAAAGATGCCACTACCATTTGGAACAGCGCAATTTAGAGGGGAACCAGCCGTTACCTTCGGAAGTGTTTGACGATTTCTTCGCTGAAGCGGTCGATTGTCTTGCTCTGGCATTGGCTGATCCGCGAGCAGTGGTCCCTGTTGTCTCCGTGATCGGCCAGTGTCTCGAAGTACCCGAGCTGAGAATCGAGTTGTACTTGGCGAAACATGTGCCGAGGTTTGTTGACCTGCTGCTGGAGGTGAGAATCGGCCGGGCATTATTGCATAAGGGACCCAAATTCCGTCATAACCAACAAAAGCAGACATTTGCCGCTACTAATCATGCTCTTCGTTTGATGGAACAAATTGCTGTTGCCGTGCAAATGGTGGAACCGGTACTTTTGGTGGGGGAAACCGGTACTGGTAAGACCACCGTCGTCCAACAGGTGGCGCAATTACTCAACCAGAAGCTTACGGTGATTAACGTGTCGCAGCAGACGGAAGTCTCGGACTTGTTGGGTGGGTTTAAGCCTGTTAACACCCGCTTAGTGGCTGTACCGTTACAACAGCGGTTTGACGAGCTATTCGCTGCCACGTTCTCGCAAAAGAAGAACGAACGGTTTGCTTCTGTGCTTGCGAAACAAGTGGCCAAGGGCAATTGGAAGAACGTGGTGAGATTGTGGCACGAAGCAGTGAAGATGGCTGAGGCAGTGCTTCTGCCCGAAGAACCCGCTGCCAAGAAGCGTAAGCTTGACGTTAACCAACGCGCCGAGTTGGTAAGGCAGTGGGCGGACCTTGATACCCAGGTGACCAGCTTTGAGCTCCAGGCGCTTCAACTTGACCTGTCGTTTGTGTTCTCGTTTGTCGAAGGTCTGTTGGTCAAAGCCGTCCGCCAAGGCGAGTGGTTGTTGCTTGATGAACTTAATTTGGCGCTGCCGGATACGTTGGAGGCCATTGCCGACTTGTTGGCTCCTGTCGCCAGCCAGAGACAAGTGATGCTCACTGAGCGTGGTGACATCGACTCCGTCGTCGCTCACCCCAGTTTCCGCTTATTTGGGTGTATGAACCCGTCTACGGATGTCGGTAAACGTGATCTCCCCGGGCTGATACGACTGAGGTTCTCCGAGATCTACGTCCATTCGCCCGACGGCAATGTCGACGATTTGTGCCAGATTGTTGACAAGTATATTGGCAGATACGCTGTTGGTGACGACTGGGTGGTAAACGACGTGGCCATGCTTTACCTCAAAGCCAAGGAGATGGCGCAGCAGCACTTGCTTGTTGATGGTGCTGGCCAGACGCCTCACTTTTCTATTCGTACTCTCACCAGAACTTTGGGCTATGTTGGCGATATTGTGTCGATGTACGGGCTTAGACGGTCGTTGTACGAGGGGTTTTCGATGCTGTTTTTGACCCTTCTTGACATTGAGCTGGAGAAGAAGCTTGAGAAGGAGATCTTTGCTGCTACTGTGGGTAAGATGGCGCTGGCGAAGCTGATATTGAACCAAGTGCCGCGTACTCCTAAAGACGACAACCAATACGTCCAATTCAAGCACTATCTCCTTAAGCAAGGGCCGATGCAGCCGCAACCGCAACCGCACTATATCATCACCCCTTACGTCGAGCACAACTTGCTTAACCTTGTGCGGGCTACTTCTGGTCGCCGGTTCCCCGTGTTGGTCCAGGGTCCTACTTCCGCAGGTAAGACGTCGATGATCCAGTACTTGGCGGCGATCTCCGGCCACAAGTTTGTACGTATCAACAACCACGAGCACACCGATTTGCAAGAGTATTTGGGCACTTACATCTCCGACGACACCGGCAAGTTGACGTTCCAAGAGGGTGTACTTGTGGAGGCTCTTCGTAATGGTTACTGGCTTGTGTTGGATGAACTTAACTTGGCGCCTACTGACGTGTTGGAGGCGTTGAACCGTTTGCTCGACGACAACCGTGAATTGTTCATCCCCGAGACCCAGGAGGTGGTTCGTCCTCACCCGAACTTCATGTTGTTTGCCACACAAAACCCGCCTGGGGCCTACGGGGGCCGTAAGCAGCTCTCGCGGGCGTTCCGGAATCGGTTTTTGGAACTCCACTTTGACGATATCCCTCAACAAGAATTGGAAACTATCTTGGTGCAAAGATGTCAAATCGCCCCGCTGTACGGTAAGAAAATTGTTGAAGTGTACCGCCAGCTATCCATCGAACGGCAACGGACCCGGGTGTTTGAGAAGCACTCCTTCGCCACCCTTCGTGACTTGTTCCGTTGGGCTCTACGTGAAGCCGTGGGATACGAGCAACTTGCGGCTAATGGGTACATGCTTCTTGCCGAGCGAGTGAGAGTTCCTGCTGAACGTCAAGTGGTGCAACAAGTGCTTGAGAAGGTGATGAAAGTGAAGCTTGACATGGACGCCTACTATAAGCAATTGGAGAACCCCGAGGTGCTTGCCTCGTCTGAAGTGGTGTGGACGAAAGCGATGCGCCGGTTGGCAGTGCTTGTGGAGCAGCTGATCAAGTACCACGAGCCTCTTCTTTTAGTCGGTGAAACTGGGTGTGGTAAGACTACTGTGTGTCAAGTTGTTGCGCAAGTAATGGGTCGCCAATTGGTCACGGTTAACGCTCATCAGAACACTGAAGTTGGCGACTTATTGGGTGCACAGAGACCGGTACGTAACCGTCACCAAACCCGGGCTGAACTCCAAGCTCGTCTTGCCGAATTGGGCTTTGCTGGCGACGATGTCGATGCTCAATTGGCTGCCTATACTCAGGCGCAGGCTTCTGATGCTGTGGTGGACTCGTTGACGCTGAGAATGGCTACTCTCTTCGAGTGGACCGATGGTCCTTTGGTGCAAGCGTTGAAACAAGGTGAATTCTTCTTGCTCGATGAAATCTCGTTGGCTGACGACTCGGTGCTTGAACGTCTTAACTCTGTGTTGGAACCTGAAAGAACACTTTTGCTTGCTGAAAAGGGTGGTCTGGAAGCCCTGGCTACCGTTACCGGTGTTGCTGGGTTCGAGTTCCTCGCTACCATGAACCCCGGTGGCGATTACGGTAAGAAAGAGCTTTCTCCTGCCTTGCGTAACCGTTTTACGGAAATTTGGGTCCCCTCCATGGAACTGTTCACTGACGTTGCTGATATCGTCGCCGCTAAATTGCCTAGCGCTGAGCTTGTTAAGGCGATTGTCGGCTTCTCTGAATGGTTTGCTTTGACTTACGGCCACGGTAATGCTCAGCTGGGTGTCATTTCGTTGCGTGACATCTTGGCGTGGGTCGAGTTCATTCAGGCCAACCCCAAGTTGGAAGCTGCCGCTGCCTTGGCTCACGGTGCCGCCATGGTCTTCGTTGATGCTCTTGGTACTAATGCCACTGCCTTCCTTGCTGAACGAGGGCTTGCGGAAGAGAAACAACGGTGTGTCGACCAGCTTAGCTTGCAGTGGGGGCTGCTGCTTGATGTCTACTTTAGTGGTAAAGTGACCGTCACTGTCTCCGACACTGCCGTTACTGCCGGCGACTTCAGCGTGCCGGTAGTGGCGGAAGCTGCTACCCGCGACTCATTTAACCTCCACGCTCCCACCACCGCCACCAACGCCATGAGAGTGGTACGGGCGATGCTGTTGCCCAAGCCCATTCTTCTCGAAGGGTCTCCTGGTGTCGGGAAAACGTCGTTGGTCACTGCTCTCGCCAAGGCTACCGGCAACAACCTTTGCCGTATCAACTTGTCCGAACACACCGATCTCGTCGACTTATTTGGTTCCGATGCTCCTGGTGAACGTACTGGCGAGTTTGAATGGCACGATGCTCCTTTCTTGAGGGCGATGCAGCGCGGGGAGTGGGTGTTGCTTGATGAGATGAACTTGGCGTCGCAACTGGTGCTTGAAGGGCTTAACGCCTGCTTGGACCACCGTGGGCAGGCCTACATCCCAGAGTTGGATAAGACGTTTGCTCGCCACCCTGATTTCCGTGTGTTTGCCGCTCAGAACCCCCAGTACCAAGGTGGTGGCAGAAAGGGTCTTCCCAAATCGTTTGTCAATCGGTTCCTGGTGGTGTACGTCGATATCCTCAGTGCCACCGATTTGCTGATGATTCTGACCCACTTGTACCCTCAAGTTCCTGCTGAAACTGTTGACAAAATGATTGCTTTCGTCGCTGAGCTTGACCGCCAACTGGCGCTGTGGGACGGCGGCCCCTGGGAGTTTAACTTGCGTGATACCCTCAGATGGCTCGAGCTCTATAGCCACCACGCTTCGGTGAGCGAGGATTTGGCTCCCGGTGACTTTTTCGGTACTATCTTCGGCCAACGGTTCCGTTCGTTGAAGGATAAGGAAAGGGCCCAGGCTCTCTTTGAAGATACCGTGGGTTCCATTCCTCATCGCGACAACTACTACCTGATTTCGTCACAATCAGTACAAGTGGGGCTGACATTGATGCAACGGGCCCACCACTGGACCGCCACCAAGCTGGTGCCTCTTCAGTGCAACTTCGCCGTGATGGAGCTGGTATTACGTGGTATTGCCTATAATTTACCCGTGATCATCACCGGTCCACTGAGCTCGGGGAAGACCGAAATGATCCGGTTTATTGGTGGTGTCTTAGGTACCCCCGTCGTTGAATTCGCCATGAATGCCGACGTCGATCTGATGGACATCTTGGGTGGTTACGAACAGGTGGACGTGGCGAGAAAAGCCGCTAAGATCAGAACCGCTATTGCTGGGGAAATCAGAGCTTACTGCCATGGTGAAATTGCCCAAGGGAACGCCAATATCACTCTGCTGCTTGAGTTCTTGGCGTTGTTGGATACCTCCCCCGAACTCGACCAGTTGTTGGCCGCTTTAGCTGTCTACAAAGCTCTGCGCTCCACGGCGCTGCTTGAGCGCCACTATACTGCTCTCAAACTGTTGGAGCTGGCAGCGAACGAAGTGCGCTTCGAATGGTTTGACGGTATGCTTGTGGAAGCCGTCGAGCGCGGCCACTGGTTGGTGCTTGATAACGCCAACTTGTGTAACCCCTCAGTGCTCGATCGTCTCAATTCGTTACTTGAAGTCAACGGGCTGTTGATCATCAACGAGTGCGCCCACGACGACGGTCTGCCCCGGGTGATTAAGCCTCACCCTAACTTCAGGCTCTTCTTGACGGTCGACCCGAAGTACGGCGAATTGAGTCGTGCTATGCGCAATAGAGGGGTTGAAGTATACGTGGAAGCCCTTACCGCCAGAGCCACTGAGTTTGATGCGCTGATGCTTGCTTCTGGTCCCGACACTGAGCCAGTACCTGCGCTTCGATTCTTGGACTGTCTGGACCTGTTTTTGCGTCCCTTCCTCGTTGCCGACGCCGCGCCCACTGCTGGAATTTTGCCATTCAGCGCCCTCCGTCATATGGACGCCTGGAACCTGCTGGTGGCTTTGTTTGGCATGTTTGATGCGGCGCTGGTGGCGCTGGTAGTGGCGCCATTGGCTAAGCTCAGTGACGACGGCGTCGTCGATAAGTTTTACGAAATCACCGTCGCTGCCTGGCGCCGCGTCGCTGAGGCGCTGGGCGCCGACAACATCGGTGATGCCACCGCTATTGCTGAAGCCGTCCACCCGTTGATCAACAACGCCGTGGTGGCGCTGGTGCGTGCTGTCGCCGGCGCCACTATCGACGGTCCGGCGCCGCTGGTGGTGTTCGCCGTGGCGCAAAACTTGGTCGACGCCGGCGACATCGTTACCGAAATCAAGCTGCGGTCACTCACTGCCAAGTTGAGCGACTTAACCCCTGTTGAAGTCAGTGCCGCCTTCGAACAAGGGCGCCAGATGAAGCGGGCGCCACGGTCGCCATTGTTCCCTTGGATCAACGCCGTCTACCGTGCCATGGTTGCCTACTACCAACGCCTCGTCACCCAAATTGGCGTCGCCCCCACTGACAACGGTGCTGCTACCACCGACGAAGCGGCGCCGCTGCTGGTGGCGCTTTTGCACTTGCAAACCATATGGTTCCTGCTTGTTGACGCTGGCGCCCACATTAACGAAGCGAAATTCGCCATGTACCATCAACTTATTGGCGACTGGGTGCGTGCCCACCCCGAGGCACCCGAAGTTAAGAAAGCGCTCACTCAGTTTCCCGAACGCCACGCCCACGGTAGAGGTTCGCTGATGACGCGTATCTGGGAGGCATTCCGCCTGCTGGCGTACCCGCAACTGGCTGCTGGCTGGCAGCGGGCGCATGCGCTCGCTGAAGTGTGTGATGAGTTCGATCGGGTGGCGGCGGCGCAGTTTACCGAGCTGGCCGACGCCGTGGCGCTGTTGGTGAGCGCGTTGGCGCTGGTGTATAGCGCCATCTGTGCTGACGACGATGGTGCCGACGCCATGCTCGAACAAGTTAAACAGGGGATGGCGGCGCTTGCCGAGGTGCTGAAGCAATTCGTCATCAAGCGCGAGGCCAGCTGCCCTGAGCTTTTCGCCATGATTGCTCGTTTCCGGGCGGCGCTCGGTCTTGACGCTGATCCTCGCCTTGACGTTTTCGCTCAACGGTCGCTGTGGCAAACTGTGTCGCTGGTAGAACCATTTTACACCCGGTTGTTTGCTCTGCGGCTGATGGAATCGGTGCGACAGTTATTCGACAACCAGGTGGTGATGGGCGCTATCAACGTGGCGCTCCAGTACGGCAATACCCCTGGTTACTTGCTTGACCAACGTCGTGCTGATTGTAAGGAGCTTACCCGCCAATTGAGCGTCCAGCTGACGGCGATTCTCGGTGACGTTATCGACTCCCGCGGCGCCGCTCTTCGCCAGGCTACGCTTGCCGTGTTGAAGCTGTTTGCCGACACTTGTGACGACGCTGAAGCTTATCTTGCCACCATTGCTGCCGCCGAAGCTGAGGGCGACCTCGGCGCAATTTTCACAGCTGTCAGCGCCTCAAACGATGCCCACTTCATTGAGGTGGTCCACCACTACTTGGCGCCGGCACTCTTGGCACCCAACAACTGGTACACTTTGGGTAGGGCTCTGGTGATGTTTGGCGCCGGTATGCTTCAGTTGTTTGTGCCTCAACTGCCCTACGATCCTGCCATCCGAGAATACGTGGTGTTCGACGTGCTTGCCGCCCAGCGCCGTGCCAGTAGCGCCCTTATTGACGAATGGCGCCAAGTGGCGCAAGTTATTAGTGGTGCCCCCACTCATATTGAAGCCACGCTTGCTGGTGCTCTTGCTGTCCCTGATGCCGAGCGGCCCCGGGTATTCCGTGACGCTAAGCGGGCGATTGACCCGTTGATCGACGAGTGGAACGCGTTCATGGAGTCTGCCGTCGACACACAACCGGTGGCGGCGCTCTTGGGCGCCATAGATGGCGAAGACGTCCACGCTGCCGCTAAAGTGGCGATGTTCGAGGCCAACTCCTATCAGTTCCTTGAACGAGTGCGCGGCGGCCAATTTGCTGAATATGCCGACTTGAACGATCTCTTATACTTGTACGTGGCTCTGATCAAGTTTGGCGTTGAAGTGATGCAAATGCTGAAAACAGCGCAACCAGCGCTTGCGAACGACTTTGCCATTGATGCCCAGCAGTTGTTGGCGGCTCCCCCCGCTGCTTCTGCGGTTAACGCCACCGTCAAACTGCTTGGTGCCGATGCCGTCACCGCCGACCGCGTGCTTGTGTTCTTGGCCCAAGCGGCTCTTGCTCGTCCCGAGCGTGAAGGGCTTGAATACGCTCTCCAAGCTCTTTACCAACGGTGGTCGTTGCGGCGGTTGCGCGACGAAGAGCAGGCGCAGCTGCTGTGGTTCAAGTACACCGGGATTGATGAAAACACTGACGAGGATTTCCGTCGTCTTTTCCCCGACTACGACGAGCAAATGGACCTTTCTGATGGTACTGCGCTGAACGCGCTGGTGGAGTCGGTATACACGGAGTGGGCGCAACTGTACATCGCCTACTTCGTTAACAACAAGCTGATGGCGCCGAAAGAGTTGGTGGCGGCTGGCGCTAAACTTACTCTCGACCAAGTGGCGCCGCAGCCGGTGCTGCCCGCGCTGCTTTCGGCGGCCCAACTTTGCCTTAAGCTGGCGCTTAACTTGGCCGACGATGACGCCGCCAACTTCTACCATGGCACTAATGCTCGGGAGTACGCCAAGCTGTACGCCGTGATCCAGCGCATCTTCTTCGCCGCCAAGACCCACTTGGCTCAGTGGCCGGAGCACGCGCTGCTTCAGGCGATTGAGCGTACCTGTTGGGAGTACATGAACTACTCGTTGGCTCAACACCCCGTCGCCCGCTGCCTCGCCAAAGTGGAGCAGATCTACACTTATGTCGCTGAGTGGCAAAAGTACGCGCTGAGCCAGGTGCTGATGGCGGCTCACGTCGACGAGTTGACCAGCTTGATCGTGGGGTGGCGCCAGCTTGAATTACAGCTGTGGCCCAAGCTTTTGGACCACGAACTCACGGTGGCTCAGAACCAGCTGATGGGTAAATGGTGGTTCCACCTTTACGAGACGGTGATGGGTGATAGCGATATCGATGAGCTTTTGGCGGCGCTCACAGTGTTCATCGGAGGCGCTGTGTATGGGGAATTTGCTCTGCGCCTCCAACTCATCAAAGCGTTTGCCGCTCACTTGCAAGCTACTGACGGCGACGACGAACGCATCGCTGCTCTTACCAACTTTGTCGCCTTTTACACTCAGTTTGAGGCCCCTGTCGCTGACGCCATCGCCCAGTCCCGTACGAAGCTTGATAAAGATATGGCCGAGGTGGTGATGCTTGCCCGGTGGAAGGATGTCAACGTCGATGCCCTCAAACAGCTGTCTCGTCGCTCGCACTTGGCGTTGTATAAGGTGGTGCGCAAGTTCAGAGCATTGTTGGCGCTGCCGGTGAAACCCGTGATTGAAGCCGGTGCTCCTACCGCTACCACGGGCGCCTTGGTACTGGTGGCAGTGCCTCATTTTGTTGAAGCTCAACCTGGTGCTGCTACCTCTATCAAGCTGTGGTCGCTGAGAAAGCCGATGTTACGTGATTTGAGCATTGTACTCGGTAACGTTGGCGTTTACTCGCAAGCCGTATTGTCGCAACTGGTGCCGCTGTTGTACCAATGGGCGAGCGAGTTGGGTGAAGAGATGACTAAGCTCAGAACGGAAACTCCCAAGACGTTGACTGACGACAATAAGAAGCTCGTGGCGTCGCTTCGCTCGCTTAAACATAAGTTGTTGTCGGATCTGTTGAAGCAATTGAGAGCGATGGGGTTGAAGCTTAGAGTAACGAAACAGCCGTTGACGCTGGCGCAATTGATGCAGACGGAAGCATTTGTTGGCAAACTTTCTGGGGTTGATGGCTACTGGTTCAATATCCTCGACTTGTTACCTCGTCTCCGCTTTGCTGCCTCGAAATGCCACGAAGACGTGCCGCAAGTGGAAGTGGATAAAGCCATGGCCGCCGGAGAAGATGTTATCGGCTACTTAACCCTGTGGCGCCGCCCGTTGGCGAAAATGGAAAGGGGTATTCTGTCGCTTACTCTGGTGGTGGATGAATTAGCTGCTTACGCGTCGCTGGATCAACAATTGCCGCCAGCACTGCAAATCGCGTCGCTTGAGGCTAATTTGAAGCGTATTGTTGCCACCATCCCGCAGTGGTCGGCGTGGGCCGACTACGCTGCAGAGATTTCGCCCAACCCGGCGTTTGCTAAGCTGCTCCCGCTGCACTCGTTCATCGCTGCCACCGGCGAATCGCACCAGTTTGTCGATAAATTCAGTGACCAATGGCAGCATATCTACACTGACGTCGCTCAATTTGCCCTGACTTCCTCTGACTTTGGGTTTGTGGGGTCAATGGTGTGTCTGTGGATGGACACCGTCAAATTCGGTGTGGAACTGCTGACGCTGTTGACAGAGTTAGCCTCTGAATCGGATGTGGAGCAACAATTCCGCTTGGTCTCGTCCGCCATTCTCGTGGTCATTCAACGTTTCAGCACTCACCGCTTTGCTGGTGACGACGAACAACAGCCGTGGTTTAAGCACTCGCAACGGGTGCTCAAATTGCAAATTGCCAGTCTTGCAGTGGACAAGGTCGCTGGCCAACTTGCTGCCTGTGTTCGTGCTTTGAAGCTGGTAGAGTACTGCGAAGCCTCCAGCGAAGCCGTGATGGCCCTTATTCGATTCACGATGCCGTTGATCTCTGCTTACGCCCAGGTGGTGTCTCAAGTGTTCACCAGAGCCCGCCACAACTACGTCGATGTGTCGCACGCCGGTTACAACCTCTTGAAGCTGCTCCACGATATTGCTGCCAACGGGTTCTGCTCGCCTGCCCCGCCTCAAGACGAGGAAAAGACCGACCCTAATCTCCACGACGGGACCGGTCTCGGCGACGGTGCTGGTGCTCAGACCAATAACGATGACGTCGACGCAGATGACGACGATATTGCCGACGAGGCCCAGCGTGATAACGAAGAAAAGGACGATGGTGATAACGACGACAATGACGACGCGGTGCTGATGGACGGCGACATGGCTGGTGATATGGAACACGGCAGTGACCAGGACGACGATGATGAAGACGCTGACGAAGACGAAGAGCTTGACGAGCAGATTGACGACATTGACGACTTGGACCCCAACGCTGTGGATGAAAAGATGTGGAACGATGAAGCGGAAACTGAACAAAAGGAGAAGGACACCGATACCATGCCTGACCAAGCCACCAACGACGACGACATGCAAGCTAATGAGGACGAAGACGAAAATCAGAAGCCTCAGAAGGATGATGACCGTCAAGCGGCTAACGATGAAGACGGTGATGAAAATGACCAAAAGGATGGTGATGAGAAGGAAGACGGTGAAGATGGTGACGAAGAAGAAGAGGAAGAGGACGGGGTTGCTGAGCAAGAGGACGACGTGCGCAACCAGGAGAACGAGCAGATGGACGACCACGTGCCCGAGCTGGAAGTCATGGACTTACCCGACGATATGAACTTGGACGGTGACGATGAAGAAGATGACGGGAAGGATGAAGAAATGCGTGACGACTTTGACGACGGTGACAGCGATCACGACGATGCCAAGGACGAAAAGGCTGACGAAGATATCGATAACGGTGAAGGTGATGAAGACGACGATGCCATGGATGAAGACGAAGCTGAAGGTGAGGAGAATGAAGATAAGCCCATGGACCCGGAAACCGTTGAAGAAGAAGGTGAAGACGGCGAAGAAGCCAATCTGGACCCGGAACAGATGGAAGACCCTCTTGAACTGGACGTGGAGGAGGTGGACCGTCAAGACAAACAGGATGAGGAGGGTGGCAACCAGGCCCAGGATACAGAAGAAGCCGCCGACGGTGGTGAAGCTGAAGACGAAGACGTCGCTGATGAAGACATGGATGCCGCTGCTCAGCAACAACTGGGCCAATCAGGCCAAGGTGACGACGCTGAGGCTCAACAAGAGCAAGACGATGTCGGTGGCGCTGGTGAAGCCCAGGCTCCTCAACAGGACCAGGACACTGACGCTCAAGAAGACGTGGCTCGTCAACAAGCTCAAGAGCTGATTAAACAGCTCGGTGACGCCCTCAAGGAGTTCCACCGTCGTCGCCAGGAAATTAACCAGGCGCTGGAAGACACCAAGCCGGAACAAGAACTGGCCAACCAGCGTCCCGATGAGTTTGAGCACGTGGACGGAGCCAATACCAACCACGATACTCAAGCTTTGGGTGCGGCCGACTCTAAGGACCAAGTGCAAGCGCTCGACGACAACATGGCCATCGACGACGACGAGCCTGAGCAAGAGCCTCACGCCGAGCAACAGCCGACCGAAGTGAAACAAGAGGATGAAGAAATGGTCGAGGAAGACGACGAAGAAGTGGATGCTGATGACGCTGGTGACGTCGATGCTCCTCAAGACGGAGCGGCGCTGTCGGTGGTGGGTGAACGTAAGCCAGTGGATATGGCCCAAGACTTCGACATGGCCAACCAGCTCGAAATGAGCGACGACGAAGATGAAGAAGCTGGGAATGACGTTGTCAGGCCCGATAACCTGATTGACCGCGAGGAGCCGCCTCGTCTGGCGGAAGAAGCCCGTGAACTCTGGACTAAGGCCGACCGTGCCACCCAGGACTTGGCTTCAGGGTTATGTGAGCAATTGCGTCTTATCCTCGAGCCCACCTTAGCCACCAAGCTCAGAGGCGACTACAAGACAGGGAAGCGTCTCAACATGAAGCGGATTATTCCCTACATTGCCCTGGAGTTCCGTAAGGACAAGATTTGGTTGCGGCGCACCAAGCCGCTGAAGCGCCAGTTCCAGATCATGATCGCCGTTGACGACTCGAAGTCGATGAGTGAGCTGGCCACCACTGAGCTTGCGTTCAACTCGATTGCTCTTGTGGCGAAGGCGCTTACTCAACTTGAGCTGGGCGGCCTTAGTATCGTCCGTTTTGGCGAGGACGTGAAGGTGGTGCACCCGTTCGAGCGCCAGTTTAACGCTGTCGATACCGGGGCCCGCGTGTTCCAGTGGTTCGACTTCCAGCAGACGCGTACCGACATCACTGCCCTCGCTCGACGCTCACTTAAGTTGTTTGATGATGCCCGGGCTAGCGCCGCTAACGGCGAGTTGTGGCAGCTCCAGATCATCTTGTCAGACGGGGTGTGTGAGGACCACGCCACCGTCCAGAGACTTGTGCGTGAAGCTAGAGAGCACCGGGTGATGATGGTGTTCGTGGTGATGGACGGCATCAACTCGCAGGAGCTGATTTTGGACATGAGTCAAGTGAGCTACGTTCCCGATCCTGTGACGGGAGCGATGACGTTGAAGGTCGACAAGTACTTGGATACCTTCCCCTTCGAGTACTACGTGGTGGTGAAGAACATCAAGGAGTTGCCCGAAATGTTGGCGCTCATCTTGAGACAGTACTTCAGTGAAGTGGCCCAGACGTAAATGGGCTGTGTATATTAGTGTATCATAGTTAATAGATTTGAGATAGAGATTAGTTGTAGTATTCTGACTCAAAGCATTGTGTATAGATAGGTTGGGACCACGGCTGGTGTGAACGAGGTGCAAGGAGTACTTCCATTTTTACCCATAGTTTCGACATAAAGGATGTTTGAGTCTTTCTCCCCATTTTCACATGTAATTCCGAGAGCTTCTCCAACTAACCACAAGTGATATTCAACGGGAAGGGATGGTTGGCGCATACTTCTAGAGGTGGTGCCAATGAGTCGGCGGTGTAGTGTAGGTCTCAAATAACTTCACATATTCAATACATCAAGTTTCGTCAGTTGAGGGCATTTGATCTGATTCGGCTTCACTGCTAAGTGGAGCAATACCGACTAGGTGTGCCTTGACACTCTCTGTGAATGGCGTCATTGGGAGTATTGACAAATAGCAGTACGCCAAGACACGCGCAAGCTGCTGCGATAGTCTGCTCCACCCCCACTTCCAGAATTCAAGTCCTCATTGGCACGTCTGTTTGGTGTAGCGATTCGCGTGTGCAGAGTCCGCAGAGTACTACACTGGCTACACCAAAAATCGGTACACCGCGATCGCGACACGGATACACCCAGAGCACGCGGCACACGGCTACACTAAATTCTAGCGTGATTGGTCTGTTGGAAATGCATTGCCAAACACTATATAAACGGTACCACCACCACCACCACTTCTTTCTTCATTATCCACCTCTTCTCATCCTCTCAAGCATGTCTTCGATCCTCTCTTCTGCCACTGCCATTGCCACCGCCGAAGCCGTGGCTCCCGTTGCCCTCTCCGCCGTTGCCGGTTTCCCCTTCAGCGGCAACCTCTCGACTGCGGGGATGGTGCAATTTGCTGCTAACCCCAACGGCGGTGTCACTGTCAATCTCGACTTGACCAAGCTCCCCAAGGATGGCGGCGACTTCTCCTACCGCATCCACGAGCAACCGGTGGCGTGGAACTCCGACAACTGCGATGGTGCTGGCCCCATGTTTGACCCTTTGAGACGTGGTCTCATCGACTGTGACGCTGCCGGCAACGATGCCCTCTGCGCTGTGGGTGACCTTTCGGGCAAGCACGGTAAGTTCCACTCTACCTGCTACCAAACCACCTTCGACGACCCTTACTTATCGTTGGACCCGCTGTCGCCGAACTACATTGTCGGTAGATCCCTCGTGGTCTTCCACAACAACGCTCCTTTGGCCTGTGCCACCATTGCCTACGCTGACAACCTGGTGGTTGAAGGCCAAGGCGAAGGCGAGCAATGTCAACCTGACCCCGAAACTCCTAAAGAAGAAATTCCCGAGGTGCCTGAAGAAGCTCCTGAAGAAGAAGTTCCTGAAGAGGAAGCTCCCGAAGTGCCTGAGATTCCCGAATTCGAAGAGAGCAAAGGGTCCATGGTGCAAGTGTCGGTGATGGCGGCGGTGATGGCGGCGGTGGCGATGATGTGAGCAGTTTATGTCTTGAAATTCATATAGAATCAGTTAATAAAAACATACCCCTGAATAATAAATGATTTTTATGCTATGACTTTGTAGGACCAGCCTTGGGCTTGTCGAAAGGCACCACGCGAGCGATGCACAACGACATGTCATCCAATTTCCCACCCTGAGACGGAGTGGACGACGCTAACTTCAGCGGTAACAGGTTGACTTTTTCGTTATAAGGGGTGTAAGCAAAGTCGTCAAACGCCACTTCTTTAGCCTTGATGATGAAGCGACTGGCAACGCGCTTAAGATCGTCCTTTTTGACGTTGAGAAACTCGTCGAGATACTCAATAATCTCATGGACGTATAAATTGTCCAGGATCCCGTCCGAACAGAGAAATATAATGTCGTTCTCTTCAAGCGGCACCAGCAGCACCCACGCCATGTCCAGAGGTAATTGACTGAGGGTTTGCGTACCAATTTGTTGAGGACACAACGGCAGTACCATCTGTTCTTCGTTCAGCACGAGAATCTCGCCATTACGGAAGACAAAGAGCCGCAGGTCTCCAATCAGAATCATCCGGAGGGCATCACCGGTGATCATGGCGAGGATAAGTGTCAGCAGCCCCTTGAGGTTCTGGAGATCCATCAAGTGCAGCGTATGCAAAAACAGGTCGTCCAAAATCTGGTCGATATCCCGGCGCTTGATCGGATGAGGGGCTTGATTGATTTTATATTCGGTCATCAATCTCAGCAACGTCTCCAACATCAGCCGCAGCCAGGTGCCCAGATCACCTTGTTTCAGCAGGTCATCGTCCCACCCGGAAACACCATCGGCAATGGCGAGCACCAGCGGCAGAACGAGCATGGCATCGTCGCCAGCCTTTATGGATAATGTATCTGCTGGCAGCCCGTGTGGGCGGCGCCGGGGCAAAAGCGTGGTGAGCTGGGTGGGGTCCAGCAAGTCCAGCAATGAGTGGATCATCGGCACCAGCAGCTGCAGATGGTAGCCGAAACTCAGGTAGGCAAACTCAAACTTATACTTGTCGTGAGGTATCTGGTTGAGCTGGTCCTTCAGGATCACCGGCATGCGGATGTACGGCAGCACGTCGTCGGGGTCGTCAATGATCTCCAGTGGCTCCAGCCGAAACACCAGAAAGAAGCCTAGCTGGGGCCTGGTGGCGTGGTACCAGCGGCAACTGCGGACACTGCGGGCAGCGAGGCGGCGATGTAGCATGGACAGGGGGAAGGACAGTATGGGGTATGCACACAGACACTGACGAAGTAGTTTGTAAGTGGTTTTGGGTGAGTTTTGGTCGAGTTTTGCGGGTTGGGCGTAGTAGTGATGTGGTACTAAAGTGAATGTTCCCCCGTAGACGTGGGGCGCCAACTCCGCGAGCGGCGTTCTGCATATAGGCAAATCCATGGGGTGCAGGTAAGGCTCGGGTGCCGTTTAGCGGCAGCGGGCGAGGGGTACTGGGGAGGAGTGGAGAGATGTGGTGGAAGAAAAAAAACAAATATGGTAATAACTGTGTAATTTTTAACAAAAAACTAGATTGAAAAATTAAGTGCTTTCTGTCATTTAAACCCGCCGTTTATATCACTTGCTCGTTTATCTCGGTCTTGGCTCGGACCAGGTGACTTGTGTGCCGAAGCCCGAGCTGCGGGTGGGGCGTGCGGCGCTTCGGGGCGGGAAGTCCCGCACGATTTGACAGTTCGAGGACAACACTCCCCTCAAAGGCAATTACCGAACCTGATGCTTCGATAGCCTTCCACCCCTTCCCATGGACAAAATGCTTCCATGAGGTTCGATGGATTTCGAAGAGTTTCTGTGGCTCCAACCTTCCATGAGGTTCCATTCCATAACCTTCGATAACCTTCCATGGCCTCAACTATATAAGCGATACCTCTCTCCACTTGCCATCCATCATCTACAAAACTATCATGAGCAAAGCTGTTGGTATTGACTTGGGAACGACCTACTCGTGTGTGGCTCGCTTCGCCAACGACAGATGTGATATTATCGCCAACGATCAAGGGAACAGAACTACTCCCTCTTTCGTGGCCTTCACCGATACTGAGAGATTGATTGGTGATGCTGCTAAGAACCAGGCGGCAATGAACCCGGCTAACACCGTGTTTGATGCCAAGCGGTTGATTGGTCGCAAGTTCAACGATCCTGAAGTTCAAAATGACATGAAGCACTTCCCGTTCAAGGTGGTTGATAAACTGGGGAAGCCAGCTATTCAAGTTGAATATAAGGGTGAGACTAAAGTGTTTTCCCCCGAAGAAATTTCCTCGATGGTGTTGGGGAAGATGAAAGAGACTGCTGAAGCCTTTATTGGTTCGAAGGTGACTGACGCTGTGGTCACTGTGCCTGCCTATTTCAATGACTCGCAAAGACAAGCCACTAAGGACGCTGGTCTCATTGCAGGCCTTAACGTATTGAGAATCATCAACGAACCCACTGCTGCTGCCATCGCTTACGGTTTGGACAAGAAGGGCAACACCAAGGGTGAACAGAACGTGTTGATCTTCGACCTTGGTGGTGGTACTTTTGATGTCTCTCTTTTGGCTATTGAAGACGGTATTTTTGAAGTCAAGGCCACCGCTGGTGACACTCACTTGGGTGGTGAAGACTTTGACAACCGCTTGGTCAACCACTTCATCCAAGAGTTCAAGCGCAAGACTGGCAAGGACATCACTGGCAACCAGAGAGCGTTGAGAAGATTGAGAACCGCATGTGAACGCGCCAAGAGAACGTTGTCGTCATCGGCGCAAACCTCGATTGAAATCGATTCATTGTACGAAGGTATCGACTTCTACACGTCGATCACCAGAGCCAGATTTGAGGAATTGTGTGGTGACTTGTTCAGAGCCACGATGGACCCGGTGGAAAAGGTGTTGAAGGATGCTAAGATCGACAAGTCGCAAGTGAACGAAATCGTGCTTGTTGGTGGTTCCACCAGAATTCCTAAGATCCAGAAGTTGGTTTCTGACTTCTTTAACGGCAAGGAACCCAACAAGTCGATCAACCCTGATGAAGCTGTCGCCTACGGTGCTGCTGTGCAAGCCGCCATCTTGACCGGTGACACCTCATCGCTGACTCAAGACTTGTTGTTGTTGGATGTGGCTCCCTTGTCCCTCGGTATCGAGACTGCTGGTGGTATCATGACCACTTTGATTCCGAGAAACTCCACTATTCCGA
>JAKUAI010000076.1:0-38173 GCA_030674695.1 Diutina mesorugosa
ACCGGGCACGTACGACCTCGGTCTCAGCTAACCATTGCATTTGTGTCAAGCCGTACTTTGAAACATCACGCGATTCCCACCAAATTCGGTATATAACTCCACGACCCCCCAACCATGGAGGTCGTGAACGTATTTACTCAATAAGCGGATACTAAATCCCAATTGACTACATATCGTTTGCCAAAGTACTTCCGGTTACTTCTGTCAATGAACAGCCCTGTACCGGCGGGGTCTTCCAACCCTAGAGCCAATTCTGGCCATTATTATTCTTGAAAAGCTTTAAGATTAAACTTACTATTTCTTCGATAAGCTCGATGGACGAGGACTCAGATCCATTACCGATCACGAGTTCAAAGTGAAGCTGAGCAGCGCTATTAATTTCTATTCTAAGCATTAACTAGGTTCTTGTGAATGACCACGGTTCTATGAAGTGTCAAATCATAGTTGATGAGAGCTCTTGAATGCTGAAGCAGCTTGCAGGAGTGTGCGTACCATATACAGGATTGCATATTGTCTCGCATGATTGGGGGCAATTTATATGCGTGATAACAGAGATGGCGTATTCTGAATCAAAAAGGTTCAATTTTTACACCAAAACATCCAAAATTCACAGAGTGCACAGCTCGCAAACAGCTAAAACTAATTTAACGCTTTCAAACCTTGTTGACTTTAGGTTCATTTAATCGCCTTGGGTTATAGCCGACCTCGGAGCAAACCCTCCACTTTCCCCTTTGCAGTTCAAAATTTAATATTTAATTAATTGGACCATAACTACGGCTAACATTTTTGGTTTGTAAAAGCCTATCACCTAAGTTTGAGTTGAAAATGAGTTTTAAACTAAGGGGTTTTAAGACTTCATGTACATGCCACATGAATCAAGTATGGAGTTAAGGCAAGGTTATTATCAAGCACATCACATTTATTCAAGCAGTCTACCAAGGATTTGCCAATGGGTGTAGCACGTCCGAGGTTTATGATCAGATTGCTTCTAAAAGTTGCACGCATCATACTGCTTTCAAGAGCGGTGTGAATATGTTGAAGTCTTAAACATTATGAATTTTCAACGTACTCAACTCAGGTAGTAGCAACGATGCGATTGTACAATTAAAGCCTGGCCTGAGTAATTGAGGTTAATTTCCAGATTAAGCCACTAACTAGCTGATGTGATTCCCAAGCTGTTGCCGTTCCAGTTTTTGCATCAACTCTTGGTGTCCTCTGATATTGCCCTTTGTCATGTGTAACGCTGATGTTAGACTTACCACAGTTAAGGTTGATGGCAATCGTCTGCATACTCAAGGTCACGGGACTTCCGTCAACGTCAAAGATCGCTATCTCATTGATGTCAAATATGTCAAAGCCATCGATTGGAGACGCAGAGTCTACGCCATCAATGCATCATCATGAGATAAAGAAGTCGTTGTTGTTTATTCTTCGTGCTAATAATTCTAAGAATGTCAGCCTCAGGTTTGTTGCTATTGACGCAGACGCTAGTGGCACCTCGGCCAATTTTTATTTCGATCTGATAAAAATTGTACCCAGACTGGATTTTGGTTTGGATACATATATTGATCTTGCCCCGTCCGCACAACTGAATGCGGTTATTTGTAGGGAAAGATTCTATGAATGTTTGAAAATGGTGTGTATAGATAACATGGCTATAAATTATTCGAAAACGTCAATATCGAGGATAATCTCAAGTGTCTTTACCTAAGTTCGGAGTATTTGGAACCTACATTCATTGCCACCGCTCGACTAGACTCATTTTGTGATGTGAAGGTGAATCAAAAAAAACTTTCAAAAGATTCTGAAACAAATTGCAGAGTTAAGACATTACTGGGTTACAACTCACGACAATGCTTTTGCTGAAGGTCAGATTTGGTGAAATGTACCTCTTGAACGCGCTTCCTGGACACTTTTTTCATACCAGAGAAGAAACAGCCACATGGAAGAAGGAACACTTGTCAGAGTTATTCGTCCAACATCCCTATCAACCCCCTCTTAGTGGTAACGGAAACATGGTTATATCCCTTTGAATCATCTGCTTGAGATAATAGCGAAAATCCAAGTTTGGTCATTGATCGAGTATAACATAATTCAACGACAGAAAACTTTGCAGCGAGAAAAGCTGGCTCAATGCTGATGTGTTTTAGGGCAAATGTAAACAGTTGCTTATTAGTAAGTTCCCCAGTCAATGGAAACATTGGAGGACTGAGACTGACCATCAGTTTGATAGCGACATTACATATACCAATGATTACTCACATCGTTTGAGACATACCAGTAGCAATATCGGTTTTTACCGGTAATAGAAATCGAAAGGAATTTTGTCTTTATAATCTGATATCTACAGCTTCATTCTCTCATCTCGTTATATTATTGTCATTATATACATGTTTAGTCGACTTCTTCGACCGAGGGACCTTCAGCTCCAGCGGAGCCAGCAGCGCCAGCCGAGGCATCAGCACCAGGCATGCCTCCAGCAGCACCACCGTAGACCTTAGACATGATGGGGTTGGCCACCAGTTCCAATTCCTTTTGGCGGTCGGCGTATTCTTCCTTGGTGGCAGCTTGAGCACTGTCCAACCATGAGATGGTCTCATCAATGGCCTTTTCGAGGGTCAGCTTGT
Source organism: Diutina mesorugosa (assembly GCA_030674695.1). Lineage (NCBI taxonomy): Eukaryota > Fungi > Ascomycota > Pichiomycetes > Serinales > Debaryomycetaceae > Diutina > Diutina mesorugosa. The sequence goes on from JAKUAI010000076.1 coordinate 2,628, forward strand.
CGCCAGCATCAATCTTATCCTTCAAGTCACCGTTGATGGAGTTCTTCAACGAGTAGGCGTAGGATTCAAGACCATTCTTGGCACCGACTCTAGCAGCTTCAGATTCATCTTCTTCCTTGTACTTCTCGGCTTCAGCCACCATGCGTTCGATTTCTTCTTGCGAGAGTCTGCCCTTGTCGTTGGTGATGGTAATCTTTTGAGTCTTACCAGTACCCTTTTCCAAGGCAGATACGTTCAAGATCCCATTGGCGTCCAAGTCGAAGGTGACTTCAATTTGAGGCACACCTCTGGGAGCAGGAGGGATTCCCGACAATTCGAACTTACCAAGCAAGTTGTTGTCCTTAGTCTTAGTTCTTTCACCCTCAAACACTTGGATCAATACACCGGGTTGGTTATCGGCGTAAGTGGAGAAAGTTTCCGTCTTCTTGGTCGGAATGGTGGAGTTTCTCGGGATCAAAGTGGTCATGATACCACCGGCAGTCTCGATACCGAGGGACAAGGGAGCCACATCCAACAACAACAAGTCTTGAGTGGATGACGAGGTGTCACCAGTCAAGATAGCGGCTTGCACAGCGGCACCGTAGGCCACAGCTTCATCGGGGTTGATCGACTTGTTGGGTTCCTTACCGTTAAAGAAGTCAGACACCAATTTCTGGATTTTCGGGATTCTGGTGGAACCACCAACAAGAACGATTTCGTTCACTTGCGACTTGTCGATCTTAGCATCCTTCAACACCTTTTCCACCGGGTCCATAGTGGCTCTGAACAAGTCACCACACAATTCCTCAAATCTGGCTCTGGTAATTGAGGTGTAGAAGTCGATACCCTCGTACAACGAGTCGATTTCAATCGAGGTCTGAGCCGACAGCGACAAGGTTCTCTTGGCGCGTTCACAGGCGGTTCTCAATCTTCTCAACGCTCTCTGGTTGCCGGTGATGTCCTTACCGGTCTTGCGCTTGAATTCTTGGATGAAGTGGTTGACCAAGCGGTTGTCGAAGTCTTCACCACCCAAGTGGGTGTCACCAGCAGTAGCCTTGACTTCGAAGATACCGTCTTCAATGGCCAAGAGCGACACATCGAAAGTACCACCACCAAGGTCAAAGATCAACACGTTCTGTTCACCCTTGGTGTTGCCCTTCTTGTCCAAACCGTAGGCAATAGCAGCAGCCGTAGGTTCGTTAATGATTCTTAAGACATTGAGACCAGCAATGAGACCAGCGTCTTTAGTGGCCTGTCTTTGCGAGTCATTGAAGTAGGCAGGTACTGTGACCACAGCATCAGTCACTTTCAGGCCGATAAACGCTTCAGCGGTCTCCTTCATCTTCCCCAATACCATTGAGGAGATTTCTTCTGGAGAGAACACCTTAGTTTCACCCTTGTATTCCACTTGGATAGCAGGCTTCCCCAGCTTGTCGACCACTTTGAACGGGAAGTGCTTCATATCATTCTGAACTTCAGGATCGTTGAACTTGCGACCAATCAACCGTTTAGCATCGAACACGGTATTAGCCGGGTTCATCGCCGCCTGGTTCTTGGCAGCATCACCAATCAATCTTTCAGTATCGGTGAACGCCACGAACGAAGGGGTGGTTCTGTTCCCTTGGTCGTTGGCAATAATGTCACATCTGTCGTTGGCGAAGCGAGCCACACACGAGTAGGTCGTTCCCAAATCAATACCAACAGCTTTGCTCATGATTGTTTGTTTTGAATGAAGGATTGCCCAGTGGGAGGCAGGTGGTGGTTATATAGTTGAGGCCATGGAAGGTGATCGAAGGTTATGGAAATGGAACCTCATGGAACGGTGGTTTAGATCGAACCTCGTAGAATCCCATCGAAGCCCATCACCTCAGGAAGGGGTTGTGGTGGTAGAAGCCCATGGAACCGTTAGTCAATTGGCTGGCTGGCTCCTCCAGGGAAATGGGCGCAAATTATGGCTGTACTCTGTTTAGCAGCAGCGCGTACGAAGATCGCGTGCCAATGACTGAAAACAATACAACCAGCTGATCCACGACTTTTGGTGGGGGTCGCTAGTGCCTACACGTGATCTCGTGAGTGTCTATAAATGCCAATCCTAATTTTACTCGAAAAAGTCGTCGTCGTCGTCGGCGTTGTCCTCGGCAGCGTCGATCTCGGCGAGCGGGGTGGCTGCCGGAGCCAAAGTGGTGACGACTTCCTTGCCGGCAAGCACGTCCTCAAAGGTAAACGGCAACTGGTCTTCGTCTATAAGCTTCTCCATCTCCTTGCGGCGATTTCGGCGCGCTTCCTCCGTCTCCTGGATCCCCTTTTTCGCCTTGGCGGTCAAGTGAGCCTCGCTATTGGTTTCGTGGTCAGTAGGGTACAACGAGAGGTATTTCTGGCTCTTGGGGAAGAGCAAAACGTAGGCGGTATCGATCTGGGCGTGTTTGAGCACCCGGCGAGCCTTTTTGATCGCTTTCTTGTCGCCTTCTTCTTCCAACCGCTTCACCTCCTTGGTGGCCTGCTTCAACTTGCGCAACGCCTTTTTCTTCTCAAAGAACCGGACCATGTGGTACTTCTTGGCCGTCTTTCGCTCCTTGAGCCGCGATTGGGCCTCTTCGAGCTCGACCCGCAACGCCTTGAGCGCTCTTTCGTTTTCGAGCCTGATGTCGGCGCCGAGGGTGTCCTTGCGCAACAACCGCTCTATGTCTCTTATCTTCTTCTTGATCTTGGCGTTGCCGCCGCCCATGGCGGCCGACACCTCGATGGAGGCTCCTCTTTTTCTCGGGGCTTTGGGCATGGCTCCAGCAGGGTGAAGGTCTGATCTGGGGTCTAGCTTCCTGCGATGAGTGCGGCTCCGATGAGCTAAGCGATGGGGTCGACAAGGGAGTAACAAATGAGGATACTAGCGTCGGAAATGAAGATTCAGCTCGTCGAATAAATCATTTGATCAGTGGTGACCATACTAATCTGTTTGAACTATTAGTTTTCATATTCTTTCGGGTACTTAAGCGGTATGGCTGTCAGTGAGAGCGCTCATCACTACTTAAATGAGACAAAGGTTCGGCAATAGCCCAAAGTCTTGATCATCTCTACCTCTAAGTTGCATCTGAAAGCAACGATTTATTGTAAGCCGCAATTGGATGATAAGCACTTAGTAAAAGCAACACTTAACCTTTCCCCTCATTCAAATCACCCTCGCAAAGCTTCATCAGCATCTACCAAAATCTCTACAAACGATGCATCTCTTGTCATTCATATCATCAAGTTCATTTCTCGATTACTCCGTCAAGCGTTTCTCTCGTGTGTTGCACGGCTGTTGGGGTCGCGCAGACCTCACTGACCACCAACGCCGATCACGTAACACCTTCTTTGTCGACACGCCATGGGGATCCTTGAGAAGATCGCTGCCATCCAGGAGGAGTTGGCACGCACGCAGAAGAACAAGGCGACCGAGTACCACATCGGGCTTTTGAAGGGGAAGTTGGCCAAGTACCGGCGGGAGTTGATGGAGCCCACCCAGGCCGGCGGCGGCGGCGGCGGCCAGGGGTTTGAAGTCGCCAAGGCCGGGGATGCCCGGGTGACTCTTATCGGGTTCCCCTCGGTGGGCAAGTCGTCGTTTTTGTCGAAAGTGACCAATACCAAGAGTGAGGCCGCCAACTACGAATTCACCACGTTGACGTCCGTGGGGGGGATCTTGGAGTACAATGGCGCTGAAGTACAGATTGTCGATCTTCCCGGGATCATCAAAGCCGCGTCTCAGGGTAAGGGGAGAGGGAGACAGGTGATTGCCGTGCTGAAGACGCTGGACCTTATCATGATGGTGTTGGACGCTACCAAGTCCGGCGACCAGCGACAGATCTTAGAGAACGAGTTGGAGCTGATGGGTATCCGCTTGAACAAGACAAGACCGGATATCCTGTTGAAAATCAAGCTGACGGGCGGGGTCCGCCTCAACCTGATTAACCCGCCCAAACACTTGAACGAGAAGGTGGTGCTGGGCCTCTTGAAAGAGTATAAGATCCACAACGCCGACGTGCTTATTCGTGACGAAAACGTCACTGTCGACGACTTTATCGACATCATCAATGACCAACACATCAGCTACATCAAGTGTCTCTATGTGTACAACAAGATCGACGCGGTGCTGCTTGAGGAGTGTGACCGGCTTGCCCGTGAGCCGAATACGGTGGTGATGCTGTGTGCTTTGGACTTGGGGATCGAGGACTTGAAGGAAGAGATCTGGCGCCAGTTGGACTTGCTCAGACTCTATACCAAGCGTAGAGGGGTGGCTCCGGTGCTTGACGACCCCATGGTGGTGCGTAACCATCTGACGGTGCTGGAAGTGTGTGACGCCATCCACAGAGACATGAAGAACCAGTTTAAGTACGCGCTTGTGTGGGGGCTGAGTGCAAAGCATTCGCCGCAAAAGTGTGGGCTCACCCACGAAGTGCACGATGAAGACGTCGTGCAAATCGTCACCAAGTAGACGTGTCTACTTATCATACATCTGGGATTGTGTATACAATCATCGAATACATTTTAATTGAGACACCACCGTAATACCTCTATGCTTTCGATATCCTACAATAAGCCTCTACCAAAAAAATGAAGATGCGTTCAACGTAATTGAATTCGAAGGTTGGGAAATACTCAATGGCATGGCAGTTTCTAAGTAGTCGATAGATATTCGCTTGATTTGATAAGGTGAATCACCGGAGTCATGTGAGAGTTTCACAACATTCAATTGCTCTGTATTATCAACTCTCTCGAAGTGTTTATCTGAAAGTCAACCTTTCCACTAAAATTCGGATTCCCATGCAGATGGTAGATCCACACACATTGGTGCGCGCTACGCGTATGTCGCAATGAGCCGCACTTACCCGATTGAGCCCAAGTCCACTCGACACCAAACTCCACACCATACCCCCATACCTTCACCGTGATCTTTGAATGTCGAAATTTGCGGGTCTTCCCGGTATCGACACCTCGCTGAGAGACGTGTATGAGACCAGCGATACCGAGATCGTCAATCCCCAGCCGCCGCTGCCCCCGCCCAATGAGGATATCATAACCGAAAGTATTGACGCCAGCGGGGCGCTATTTCAAAATCTAGATCTTGGGTTTGGTGAAAATGGTGCTAGACTATTTGGGGAAACAGAGACTACGCCGAAACTGGGGTTGGAGACTAGGCAACAGCGACTACTACGGATTGCCAGAGAACTAGAAGAACTCGAGCAAGAAGAGGATGACACCGAGGAAATTGAGCGGTTGAAACAGATGGTGGAAGCGCTGAAACAACCACTGAAGTATAGCGAACACTACCAGGAACTTATGGCGCTATTCAAGCATATATCAGTGGATCATCCATCAAATGAAATAGGGTCATCTTCAGTCCAAATACCATCACCTATACCATCTCTGGGGCTTTCATCAGTGGAGAAACGTGTGGCTAGTCTTGAAAGTCGTGTGGGGGATGCGCCAGTGCTGACAGTGGTGGCCGACTTGGATCGCAAGATCAATATCATTCATAACCCGGAATATGAGCTTGAAAAAGTTCAAGATAAGCTCAAGGTGTTAAGTGAAGACTATGAGAAGTTGATTGCTAAACAGAAAGTGTTTGAATTGGAAGAACCCAAGACGCCACACCCGGTACAAGTGGAACAGCTATTCAACCGGCTACCGCAATTTGATGCTGTAAACGAACAGGTGCCTGGAATCATTGATAGACTACAAACATTGGCTTCGGTACACGCCGAGGTGGTAAACTGTGTTGACGCGAACCAGAGGTTGGACCAAGTGTTGGCGCTGATTGAAGCCAATATGAAGAAATGGGACGCCCATCTTGATGACGTGGCGGAGCAGTTGACGGCGAGTGAAGAGGCATTCGCTGAGAATAAGCGGAGGCTCCTCGAGGAGTTGAAAAAATGAAGCATTCCTATATGGTGGTGAGGAGGGAGTTCAAGGGTTAATGAAGATGGATACGATGGAAATACATAACTAATAGACATATAAGGTTGATAATACAAACAGACATGGCACCATCTCGCACTAGAAATGACATTTAGGCACTTTGATTTAATTTTAAAGATTTTCTGATAAATTTTTAAAACTGCTTGAAAATTTTGTCAATTTATGAAAATTTAGGGAATACCAATATGGCTGCAAAGCACGTATTAAATTACTTTAACTCAGGGATCCGCCCCTTTAGTAATCATGTTTATCGTTGGGATAAAAACTATAACGAGATTGACATGTGGCGTTGGTGTAATTCTCATAGTACACTTGTCTTAGACGCCACCCATATCGAAGCAAACCGATTGAAACCTGGAAAAGAAGAGAAGAAAGCAGTTTATGACTATATGTAGTCATGGATTACGTCTACGAATCCACGTTTAACTCAATTTTGGCTACACTGTTTACACACCTTCAAATCTCGGCAACGACTCCCCAACCGAAAAAAAAATGTCTATTCTCGAATCAGCGGTTATGCAGCAGCGTGGCTAATCTGTATCACCTGCATCGGCCGAGATTTGTTCGATATGTCAATTCCGTCCAAACACGCAAAGACTGATGTTGACGGTGAATAACCAATTTATCGAATCAGACACTGTTGAATTGGTCGAAGTTTGGTTTGACGTAGGAGTAGTAGTAGCCTGATTGAGTCTTAGAGCAAATACCACACCTTTGGGCTTCCCCTCAGGATCCCATCGCGGTGTCAAAGGCTATTTCCCCAAACTCCCCTGGTGAAAGCAGAAACAGTCCAACACCCAAGGTTCCCCCGCTTTTCCTGAGCCCACATAAGCGGTTTTCGGGCCCCAGTCACGGCGTCGCTGACCATTGCAGGCGACTTAAACCGCTCGCCAGCGGCAGCGATTCCGATGATGCCGCATCCCCGTTGCGCACAGGGAAACGCTAAGCGACAACAATAGCAACCACTAACACGAGGAAAATCCGTCTGAGTCCAATCTTAAGCACCAACTAAAACGGCCATTGGAGTCTATCATCACACTAATGCCAAGTCATAATAGTACATTGTCCGTGGTTATTCTCGACGGTCACACTACCGTCTCTTGCCCTTCTCGCTTGCTCTTGCCTTATTGCGTGCGCAGCTATATACACGCCGCACCCCTGCCCCGACCCATATAAGGCCCCCGCCATCCCCATGACCCGGAGCATCCCCTCTCCCAATCCAATCGCTAGATGTTGAGAAGACTGGTCGCCAGAGCCGCGAGAACCCTCCCCCGTGCCGCGATCCCGCGGGCGCGTCCCTTGGCCGTGGCCACCGTGAGAACGGTGGCGCAATTGCTGACCCCCAAGCTTCCCCCGACCAAGAACGAGCCGGTGCAAAACTTTACTCGTAACGACACTAAGGAATGGGACTTGTTGAGAGCCCTGATCTCGAAGTTCACCATCGGCCTGGCGCTCGAAGTGCCCTTGGTCATTGGCGGCGAGAAGATCTACAAGCCGGCGAAAAAGCCCCAAGTGAACCCCGCCAAGCACGAGCAAGTGCTTGCCTCTGTGTCGCAAGCCTCTGACACCGATGTCAAGGCGGCGATTGAGGCGGCTAAGGACGCCAAGGCGGCGTGGGCGGCGACGCCGTTCTCGGACAGAGCCGCCATCTTCTTGAAGGCCGCCGACCTTATTCTGACCAAATACCGCTACGACATGCTTGCGGCGACGATGTTGGGCCAAGGGAAAAACGTCTACCAGGCCGAGATCGACTGTGTCGCCGAACTCGCCGACTTCTTGCGCTTCAACGTCGAGTACGCGCAACAGATGTACGCCCAGCAGCCCGCCGAGACCTCCCCCGGCGTGTGGAACCGGGCTGAATACAGACCGTTGGAAGGGTTTGTCTACGCCGTCACTCCGTTCAACTTCACCGCCATCGCCGGTAACTTGGTCGGGGCTCCTGCCCTTATGGGTAACACCTGTGTGTGGAAGCCCTCGGCTGCCGCTGCCCTCCTGAACTACCTCTTGCTCGGGATCTTAGAGGAAGCCGGTTTGCCCAAGGGTGTCATCAACTTCATCCCCGGTGACCCCGTCGAGGTGACTGACGTCGTCCTTGCCGACCGCGAGTTTGCTGCCTTGCACTTCACTGGTTCCACTCAAGTGTTCAAGAAGTTGTACGGCGACATCAACCGCAACGTCGCTGAAAACAAGTACCGCGACTACCCGAGAATTGTCGGTGAAACCGGTGGTAAGAACTACCACTTGGTGCACCCGCTGGCCCTGGTCGACCACGCGGTGTTGCTGTCCGTCAGAGGCGGTTACGAGTACCAAGGGCAGAAGTGCTCGGCTCTCTCGAGATTGTACGTTCCCGAGCTGATGTGGCCTGAATTCAAGGAGAAGTTCATTCTGACTGTGGACAAGATCACCATCGGCAACTGCGCCACTGCTGAAGGGCTCAACAACTTCATGGGCCCCGTCATCCACGAACAGCTGTTCACCAAGTTGAGCCGCGCCATCGACGAGGCCAAGCTGGACCCCGAGCTTGAGATCCTCACCGGCGGTGCCGTCGACAACTCCACCGGTTTCTTTGTCCAGCCCACGTTGGTGCAGACCTCGAACCCCGACCACCACTTTATGAAGACCGAGTTCTTCGGCCCCTTGGTCACCGTCTACGTCTACCCGGACCAGGAGTACTCGCTGATCATCAAGAAGATCGACACCACCAACGAGTACGGGTTGACGGGTGCCGTGTTTGCCACCGACCGGGCTGCCATCCGTGAAGCTGAGGAAGGCTTGAGATACGCCTCGGGCAACTTCTACATCAACGACAAGTGCACCGGGGCCGTGGTCGGCCAGCAATGGTTCGGCGGCGCCAGAGCCTCGGGCACCAACGACAAGGCCGGGTCGGGCAACATCTTGCTGCGGTTCGTCCTGGTGAGAAACATCAAGGAGAACTTCTACGAGTTGACCGACTTCAAGTACCCTTCCAACTACAAGTAAAGATATCATGACGCCTAATGTATAGCATAGAATATGACGAGCAAAGCAACTACAATTGTACGATTCTTGTAAGATAATTCGCAAAAAGGGGTAGTGGTTTCGGATGGTATTGTATTAGCATTCACCGAACTTCGGTACCAATGCCTAATGGGGATTGATGTCATCGCGGGCTCGCAATCGAGAATTGATGTTCTAGTAGTTCAAAAACAGTAGTATAGGTCGTGTCGTTACTTATTTGGTGGAGAGAGTCGTTCGCAAACCAAATTGGCGAGATTCGTTTGGCGATACGACTCCTAATGTCATGTTTGCTGTGTATTATTTATGCAGGATGATGGTTACAATCTGGTAACCACACGACGTATCACCTATTTTAAATGGAGCCAGCACACAATATTCTCAGGTTATGAGTATACTAGTTTTCTTCATCTACTTTGGTAAACTTCAATTTGAGGTTTACGGGACAAATCGGTCCCGCTGGCGTCCACTTTTCTACCCATTCGGGATCCAATGCAACGTTGTAGCGGTTGACCACGGCCATAACGAGCTCAGTGCACTGATGTAAAGCGAACTTCTGGCCCAAACACGCCCTCTTTCTTCCATGAAAGGCAGGCAAATGAGCCATCCGTTTAGCACGTTCGTAATTAGCTTTCACTTGTTCCGGAGTACTACCCCATCGAGAGGGGTCAAATAAATCAGGATTTACCCAAACCAGGGGGTCCCTTCCAGTAGCATAATTATGGTAGCCAACATAAGTATTTTGAGGGATTTGAATGCCATTGACCTCTATAGGTACAGATGTCTTACGGTTGACAATTTGCCCCAAGGGAGGATACAATCGGAGCGTTTCGAACATCACAGGATTTAAGTAATCGGGGTTAGCCCGGATTTGTGGTGCTAACCCGTTTTTCGCAACCACATAGAGTAGCGAAAGCATGAATAATGAAGGGTTTTCGTGGCCGGCAACCATTAGGATGATGGCATTATCCTCAAATTGCTTTTCGGTGATGTCGTCATGGAGAAACAGCTGGTAGAGGCGATCAATGGCTCCACCTTGACGACTATTGGTAGTAAGAGTTCGCGTGAAATCGTGTCTAAACTGAGCGATTTGCCGTTTAATTAGCCATCTCGACGGCAAAATAAGATCAAGCCAAGCGAACGTCATGTACATCGGTTTGAAAATCACTTTTTTGATCCCGTTAATTTGTGGCAGCCAATAATCGATATCAATATCAACACGAAGCACCAGTTTAGCAACATTTGTCAACGCCAAGTTTTGTAATAGTGGTGCCAATGGTTGTTGATCAAGTTTGGCAACACTATCGGCGATATTCGTGGCAATTTGGGAAGAGTCAGGGTTTTGGATAGCAGGTGCGATAATGCGACGGTATAGCTTCCAGGCGTCACCGTGAGCACTGATGATATTATCACCAGTGTAGTGAGCAAGCACTGAGTACGGGATCTTGTGTTGGTTGCCTGATTTCGTGAATTTATCCACATGTTTCCATAACGTGAGCACGTAGTCAGGACGAGCGAAAACAACGTTCCAGCGGCCAGCAAAGTAAAGATTGACGGCACCATGGGTTTCAAACGGCTTTCTCAAGTAGTTTTCGTATACTTGAGTTTGGTCCCATCCGGTTATTAAAGGGAGAAATGAGACGTAGAACGGGATGGTAGGGATATTGGAGGGGAAACTCCGTGGTGGGAGCACCACCCGGCGGAGTCCAAGCAACAGGAGTAGAGTTAGGACGAGCCAGACAATCATAGACTTGATTGACAACTGGTCATGTTGGTTTTATTAATGGCATGGTCTATTACTTCTTAGATGGTAGAGCTTCTCTCACTACAACTAAAATTGCCCAATTCTAGTCTGGACCTGCCAAAGACAAGATTCGCCGGATCTGAAACAATGGAAATTGTAATCGTATCAATATTAGACTGAAAGTGATCACTTAGGTTGGTATAGGCATGGTCTGGCTGAGACTACGCAAGTCGTCCCGCGCTCACAACCTCCCGCACTCATCCTAATGCGCCATCACCAACCACACCCTCATCTAGTCCCCTCCACGCCCCTAGTCTGGCGGGTCTTCAATGCGACGACTGGCGCAGCTAGCGAAGGCTCGTAGCAAGCTCCAGCGCAATTTCCTAATCCGACAACAACAGAAAGAGCTACCGCTCAATCCCTGGTTCACGGCGGTGGTGTGTTTCGAAGAGCTCTGCTATACCTACGAAGCGTACAAAAGCTACCTCAAATCACGCCCAACTGAGGCCAGCGATGAGATTAAGGAATTGCTCGACACGCTCGACCGCCAGGTGGAGCTGATCAGAGCGGAAATCGACGAACCCCGCCGGTTGATCATGAGCGGCTTTGCCCTAGAATTGATGCGTTTAGCTGCCAACGAAGGCGAAGCCATTGCTCACCAGCAAGCGGAAGGTGTTGATGACTCCGACACTTGCGAGTCCTCGGTGATAGCTCATCCGCCGGAGATTATCGAGGTACCCGACTCCAATGACGATGACATCAAAACCGCCACTTACGAAGGAGGAAACGGTTCTGGCACTCACCGGCGCCGCACGCCCATCTACGAAACACTACTGGATGACGACGAAGACACCCTCAATGATAATAATGGTACTATCGACGGCAAACCACCAGTGACCCAAGATGAAGACTTTAACGCTCTATGTCAGCAATGGAAGCTGGAACTTCGGCGCCGCAAACCGCAAACTAATAACGACACCCAACAGAAACGCAGACAACCCACAAAGAACAAGACGTCAAAGCCAGCGCTGGCCGCTGGTGCTCATCGCATACCCTACCTCCCTGTGTTCCCGGTGGCGTCGCCGAAACCGAGGAAGACTGCCGCCGCACGTGAATCTGCTACGCCCGTGGCCACTAAGCCAGATGTCAAACGCCGCCGTCTCCCGAACGGCCCCGCGGGGATACCTGGCCACGCGTCGCTGTTCCATCTGTGGTACTCGCAAACCCTGCCTCCTGAGCCCCACCCTGACGCCCTTGTCGAGTGGACCAAGGTGCCTTGGACGAGTGACCACGAGCAGGTCGTCATCCGTCACTTCCAAGAGAAATCGTTGACGGTGGCCCAGGCGTCGATCGTCAACGAGTTTGCCGATAAGGGCATCGTCATCCCGCCGCTGTTGGTGGGGTACCTCGCCTACCACTACGGGTTTCTCGAGCTCGACGGCATCAGCTGTGACAGTCTCATGCTGGCGTTTGACTACGCCTACGAGTGCCGGGAAATGGTGCACCCGTTCGACCGCCTCGTCGCCGAGGTCAGAGACGACATCCACGGCCTCCTCGACGTGGCGTTGCTGGAGCAGTTTGTCCGGTGGGGGTGCCACTTCCGGTTCCACACCCGCCAACCGGCCGACGACGTCGTCCTTATCAATTAGCCAGCATCACAAACTAAGCCACAGTGTATAATACCCAAGGAACCAAACAACAAAGCTGAGGTTGAAGTCATCAAGTTGATAGACATACCAAATTAAACTGGTTTTCTAGAACATTGATTATGATCATAGTTACGATATTTAGCGTTGGTGAACCATCACGAGCAGTCGTCACCGATGCCTTTAACCTTCAGGGTTTGATTCATCGGCATTATCGATAATTCTATGTCAACTTATACATTTTGTGTATTGGCAGAGCCAGAAAAACTTCCTATTTCAATACCATTGAAGTCACCAAATACTGATAGGGTACTTTAGCTTGTCATTAATTACTATCGTTATGCTGATGGGTCATTAGATTAATGCTAGGTGATTAGGAGTAATAATTAAGTGAGCGTGCGTTTGTCGTAGCGTATGTTAGCCAGTAAATGCGAAGGGTGGGGGTTGGTCATAGGAAGCAAGGGAAGCACAATGGTGAGTGCTATGGATTGGCGATTGACAAAACGATGCGTCGTTGTACGTTAACGGTGCATAAAGAGTTTGCGTGAGGGCTTGCCGGGGAGGCGTGCGCTGCAACCGTCTGCGATGCCCTTCCTCTCCACCCCGCAGAGGGGCTATGGCAAATGCGAGGAGTAAAAAACCAGTATAATAATTATCTGGCTGCCGCCGCTCTGCAACTGTGGGCTGATCATTGTTCCTCGGTGAGATTAGGCGTGGGATCGTGGGTGTGGTTGTGCGTCGACGGTAAAGCGTATGGTTCATTGCCTAATCGGGAAATTGATGGGGGGGGGGATCGCTTACCCCACCACGCACACAATCTGTGGGGAGGAATCGAGGCGACATCGCCATTGAAGATTTGTATTTTTGTAGCTCCCCAAGAAAGTGGAGTTTGCATCCATACTGAAACTCTGACGTCTCTCGGTTAGTATTTTGTGGAACACCCAAACCGATGACGTAGTCGACCAGAAGACTCAAAATAAGAAATTAAATGAATACCCTGCCGACGCCATGGCACTGGGGACACAAATCTTCATCGAGGAGGAAGAACAGGACACGGCCGCTACCGCGGCACCGGCCACAGAGAGTACCGCCAATTCTCGGGTCACCGGGGTTCACGTGGAGAGCACCACCGCCGTAGGGGACATAATTGCCGCCATTGGGGCCACCAAACAAGAACAGCGAGAGCCCTGAACCCAGCAGATAAGGGGCAGGTTGCACGTAGCCATGGTTTCGGGGGCCAAACCGCTCCCAGCAGTCCTGGCACAGTAACCCGTTTTTCACCTTGGTACCGGTGTTATTACACTTGTCACACATAAACCGTTTAGGGTACTTCCAGGGTAAGTTCCGGTTCGGGTTCCAGGCGTGGTCGCCTAAGTAAAAACGGTACCAACAGTCAAGACACGCTTTGCCGTTGCGGGGCTTGAAACCCAGGTTTTTGCACAGCGAGCAGAAGAAATGCAGCGGGTAGTTCCAGGGTAGGTTGGCGTTGTTGTTATAAAGCGACGACGAGGCCAGAGAAGTGCCTGAGGAGCGAGAACTGGCGGGTCGGCCACTGGCGGGTCGCGAGCTTGCCAGCGAGCCGGGGCGGGCCGGAGGCGGATTGCGGCCACTGGAGCGAGCAGGCAATGATGAGGAGGAGTGGTTGCTGTGGCTAGGAGCCGTGGTTCGTCCCGTAGGCCTCGGCGGCGGCGGCGGGCGGCGTCGTGGGAGCAGTGGCGTCGACGCCGATTGCGGCGGCGGACGGCGTGCTGGCTGCGGTGGGGGGCTGCTGGTGGCCTCCTCATACGTGGGGAGGTCTTCGTCGGGCGGTAAGGGGGGCAGATCGGGTATATGATGGGACATTTAGGGAGGGAGCGGTGGCGACTAGATGACTTGCGGGGCTGCGCCTCCTGCAGGTAGGCACTGAGGAAACATCGGTGCAGCAGAGGAAGGTCGAACTACTGATAGTGAAGGTATTCGCAGAGATTAAAGTGGCAGCCGTGGATGGTCAACAGAGATAGTGCTCAGTAGAGCCATACAACATGGGCTGATATAGGATGGGCTAACAAATACTCCAACAGCTGTAAACATAAATAATTCGTATTGATTGTAGTCTTTGGTTTTTGTAAAGATAGTCCACATGGCCACGTCGCTACAACTTCTTCTAATACTCTGCCATGGTTAGGCTCAGAAAGTCGTTGAGCTGGGAATTCGGAAAAACCGACGGCGACTCCGCGTCTGCTGATACTGTTTGCTGACGCATTGAGGCAGTTTATTGCAGGGACCCGTATTCCCGATAACGTCTTGGGGCCCGGGCTCGTGTGCGCGAACGTCAATCGCTCCCAACGATAATCTTACCTCAGTTATGTGTGGGGGCAGCAGCAGCAGCAGCGGCAGCCCGGCGGTGTAACCCACAGGACAATAGCGTCTACCTGCCGCCGAGCCGCAGGCCCCCAAAAACGGTTTTGCCGAAAGCGCTACCGGGGCGGTGCTGGCACGACAACTCCGACAACGACGGCCCTCTCTCATTGGATAACGCGGTGACTGCGGGTCACAAGATAAGTCGTGTGACGATAACGCCAGCCGGATATCCACTCCAGCGTTTAGAATCTCGCTTTACTTTTCGTTTTAGGTGGAGTAAAAATACTCGGAATCTTGACGGTGAGTTTAAATGGTGTTTAATTAAGGAATGTGGGGAAATGTGGTAAGCAATGTGACTTGACGAGGTAGGCAATACTCTATGATCGAATGTGGAGAAATGTGGTATGTAAAGTAACTTGACGAGGTAGGCAATACTCTATGATCATTAGGTGCAAGTCTGAGCCTGATAATGTGTCTTTTGTCTTACTCTTTGGTAGTGAGTATTTAGGGTACTGTCTACCCTTTTTCTGAATGAAACTTGAAAGAAACTTCTGACTACGCAATAACCAAAAATATACAAATCTATCAATCTCCATCCACTTCAAAACCGCTCTATACTTCTCACTCATGCTATCTATAGTTTCTATCTATGAGTGGTCGACACGCCGTCGCCAAAGCCGCACCGAAAAAAAAGGACGATCCACACAACCATGATGTGGCTCCTGGAACGACAAAGTGAGTACCGCAAATGCCAGCAGAGACGCTGCCTCTGAGGCAGCGTTTCAATTAATATTCTTCTTTAAAGTGACTAACGTTAGAATTCGGGGTGGGGTTCACGGCGGGGGGCATCTTCTTCTTCTTCCTCGGGATGATGACCCTCTTCGACCTGGGGCTCCTTGCCCTCGGCAACATCCTCTTTTTGATTGGCATCATCCTTATCATTGGTCCGCTGCGGACACTTTCGTTTTTCAGCCGTCCCAATAAGATTCGGGGCACGATATGCTTTTTAGCCGGGATCGCTTTAATCCTTATGAAGCACGCGTTTATCGGGTTTATGTTAGAACTGGCGGGCATCTTAGGATTGTTTGGTGATTTCTTCGGTACCATCGTCCAGTTCTTGCGGAGTATGCCCGTGATTGGGCCCATCTTGAGCCACCCTTTGATCGCCCCCACCATCGACCGTTTGGCAGGTATCTACCCGTTGCCGATATAATAGACCCAATGAACAACTTAATAGACAGAGAAATAGACCCGATCAAGTTAGAGATTTTGATAATCCCTTATAAATTCACTGGAACTCTTCTTAAATGGACCATAAGCCTCGGGGCTACCTCCAGTAATAATCCCGCTAAATCAAGCAGTTTGCCGCCGACGTCAACCACATAGTGGGAGGGGGTACTAGTAGCACTGATATTGACGGTACTAACGCCCAGCCTCGACCAGTAGGCCCATTGAGCAAATGGTTGGGGTCCCAGCATGGTAGCGCGCACCTGGACATTAGCTCCCAAAGTAGAGGCATCATCACTATCGTCAGGCGCTGTAAAATCAAACCATATACCTCCCAATTGTTTATGAAGCTGATGAAGGTTTCTCAGGGATAACACGGTGACGTTTGAAGGTAAATTGGCCCGGATATAGCTCACCACTTGGTGCGGGTGGTAGTACCAATACAGCCACCATTTCTGCTGGTTTAAGCCGGAATTGGCGGGAGTCACCGCTACCAAGGGTAAATTGGGAGCCTCCACTGAATAGGGAGGCCTTGGGTGACCTTCAAATTGTACTGGTTGGAGCGGGATAGCCGGAATGGGGGTCATATCCACGGGGTGGCGCGTGTGGCAATTGGCGATTATCGGCGGCATTGTCAGCGATAGGCCATGATCCACCACTACTACGTGGACCTGGGGTGTGTGTAGCGCCATCCAGTAGGCGAGGACGTAGCCGGCGACGCTGTAGTGGTGGTTGAGCACCGCCACCACCGTCATGGCCAAAAATCTCGGGGTTTGATCTTTTGAGTGTGGCGTCGTTGCTAGTGCGCGGGTGACGCCGACCCCCGCTTTTCTTGAGCCGCACGATTTTTCACTAGTAGGAAGTGGGGTCGATAAATGGCCTTAATGAGAGATTGCTAACGGCATAGCGATCGCCACGCCAACGGGGGGACAATGGCGGGGGGCGGCAGCCGGGTAATTAATCCTCCATTGTCCCAACCAGGGAATAATAACGGGACTAAGAGCCCGGGGACATTACATTGTAGCACTGTTGTTAATGTGGTGAAGCGTAGGATCGCCCACCCGGCCAAATGGGCTCCTATCACCGATGGAAATTATCTTCATTTGTTAATAATTTTTTTCTGTCCGTGCTGTTTTTGGTTATGCATTAACGGGGAGGGCAATTTGCAGGCAGCAGCTGCGGGGCCCAACGTTTTTTAAAGCTCTCATTTCGGTATCTTTCGGTTAAGTGGCCCTGACTCATAAATATCAAAAGACAATCCGCTTTCACATAGCAGACACCCTGTAGCCGTAAGCACGGTACTGATGACGTTGTAAGTCTCGCCACCGACACCTGTACCACCAGATACTGTCAAAGGTACTTCTGATCATATAGAAGCAGCTATTGGAAGTGGTGATTGATCACTGTTCTTTTGGCGTAGGCGAAACCCCACAATACATCGGCGACTGGTTGCCGAGATTTACATTTGCTGCTTCGAAGAGAAAAATGGTTCGATCCCGTGTATTATCTTGGCACTTACCAATCTTGAATTCATTGAAAGATGTGGGTAGTATGATGAGTGCCATCGCGTCCTGCATTTAATCACACTACTCATCGCGAATTTACTCGAGTACCATCACCACCACTACCACCATTATATCCTCCCAAATTACTATTCAAAACCAATCATGAGTCGACGACAGGAGATTAAGGAGAAGGAGGCGTTACAGGCTCGTTTTCAGCATGCGATGACGCAGAACTCGAAGCTCGCGTTGAATTGGCTTCGTCCCAATCAGGCAGTCAACAATACCAAAAATACGCCCGCCACGCCATCCAGCCAAGATTTGACGGCTGCTAATGCTAATCAGTTTTTTGATCTACCGGTGGTGGCTCAGGGGGCTAGTCTTAGTGAATTATCCGTGGCGAAACTGGGGAGAACTGTCGGTCAATTTGTTAAGGGCACTACCCCGGCTAAACCCCACGCCATCACCAAACCCCGCAAGCTGAAGGCGATGCAGGCGTTGCTGAACAAGATGAGAGACGATAAGCGGTCTCAGCTTAATCAACGGGCATCGGCTAAGCCGTCTTATCCGTCAAAACCGTCGAGACCTCTGGTGCTGGCATCAAAGGCAAATAATGGCAATAAAAGTAATGACGACGATGATTCGGACTCTGATTCTGATGGCGAGGCTAAACGTAAGTTTACTGCGAAAAAAGTGGTGTCAAAGAGGCCGTTTTAAGTTCAAATCGTTACCTGCATTGAACACATTTATCATCTCATCATCGTGGGAAAAGCATAGTATATATAATAGAAGTCTGTGAATTTTGCATCAGTGCATCATAATAGAAGCTTGTTTCATCACCGGTTTCAAATGCTGTAGCCATCACCTAATGAAATCTGAAACAGAATTCGTTTTGAAACACTCACTATGTAATTCAATTTTCACAAAATCTCAACAACGCGTCGTTGTCCCTACACTGGTCTCATTAAATCGTCGGTATTAATGCTACAGGGTCCGTTTCGTGGCCACAAAGTTCTGTGACACGATTATATACAACCTTGATAGTCTGTCTGAATGTCATTAGTGCTCCATGGACTCATCAGAGTCTCTTCGTCTTCATTCTCGTTAATGGCTCCAGCTCCTCTCATTGGTCGCCTACTCGGTGCGCGCTCGTTTGGCCAGGGTGGCCAGCGCCGAGTCATCTTCTTCAAGCAACAGAGTCACCGGCACCGCCAGCGACCGTCCGTGTTGAGGCTGATGGTGCGACGGCGCTGCCGGCGCTGCTCCCGCGGTGGCGCGCTTGTCGAGCGCCGCCAGCGCGAGCGCCACCCCTACTGACGGCAGCGGCAGCCGCAGCGCCATCGGCATCGGCGGCAGCGCGGTGGCGACGTCGTCAAACGGCGCCATCCCAAGCAGCGGCACCCGCGCCAGCAGCCACAGCAGCACGCTCAGCTTGTTGCTGAACAACAGGTTCGAGTGCAGCAGCGCCATCGCCAGGTCCAACAGGCCCTGCGCCAGCTGGTGGCGCAAGTGGAGCTCGACCAACAGGGGGCGGATCATCGCCAGCACGCTCAGCTTTTGCGCCGACACGCGCGCTCCCGACGGCGCTCCCGGCGGCGACTGGGAGCGCTGCTGCTCCCACTGCTGGTGCTGTTCGTGGAACTTGAACAGTGAAAGCCGGAGCATCAGCGGCGGCGGCAACTTCAGCGCCAGGCGCAGTGGCGGCGCCAGCAGCGGCGCCAGCGTCGGACCCAGAATGCTCAGGGTATTGCTCAGCGGTACTGAAGGGGGCGCGCTAGGTGGGGCGCTGGGGGCGCCAAATGACCCCATGCTGCCGATAGAACCGGCGCTAGGGCGCTGGTGGTGGTGGTAGCTTGAAGAGCGACTGGCGGCGGCGCTGTTACGGGCACTGGCATGAGCGCTAATCGCGCCGCTAGCGCTGCCACTGGAAACCAGACCTTCTGCCAGCAGTGGCTGTTCCGATACTAGCAGGAGCTGGTGGTGGCCGTGAGTGGGCGGCGGCGCCATGTGCGCGTGGGCGCCAGCGCTGCTGTGAGCGCCGCTGCTGTGAGGAGCGCTCGGCGGCGGCGGTGGCGCCGGCGCCAACGGGTCATACAACAACGACGGGTTCCTTGGTCGTGACGCAACCGTCAGCAGCGGGTTCTGGTGCCAAATCTTGCGGAAATGCGGCTGCTGGTGGTTTATCGGTGCCGGCGATGGCGTCGATAGTATCGGCGCTTGGGGCACCGGTGGGGGCGCTGGCGCTGGTGCCTGCGCAACTGGCGCCGGTGTAGGTGCTGGTGGCGCTCCCAGCGCCAGGGGCGCCGGAGGCGCCTGCGCTACCAGCGGGTAATGAGGAGGAGGAGGAGGAGGATATGGGTGAGGTGGCGCCGGCGACTGATACGGCGCCCTCGACTGCGCTCCTGACTGAGGGGCGCTACCAGCGCCAGTCGCGCTTTGGGCGCTTTGGGCGCTCTCAGCCGTTTGTGGTGGTGGCGGGATCTGCTGCACTGGTATCGGCGTCGGTGTCGACACTGCCGGCGGTAGCAGCAGCAGCGTCGGCGGCGGTGGCTGGTGAGTATGCGCCAGAGGTGGCGGCGGCACCCCCGGTACTGCCGGCGTCGGCATCGGTGCCGGCATCGCGCCCGACGGCGCTGGCGGCGGCGCCATCATCGGCGGCGGCATATATGCTAATTGGGGATAAGGAGGGTACCCCGGCGGCGGCTGCGGGTACGGTGTCGGTGGCGCGCCGGCGGCGCTGGGAGCGCCGGGCTTAGCGTAGTACATGCTGGGGTCGTAGTACTGGGGCATGTAGTATGAGGCCGGCGCTGGCGCCGGTGCCGGCGGGTCGTGGGCGCCGCGCGACGAATGGCTCAGCAGGCGGCGCTTGATGTAGATAAGGCTCTGTTCGTCGTCCTTCTTGAACCGGCCCAGCGAGTGGCGGAACTCCCATACTGGCGCCCGTTCCGAGTGGGTGCCGGGAGCAGTTCCGACACTTCCGTCCTCGGCACTGTTTCCGACGGCTACCGACAGCGGCGCCAGTGGCTCCAGCACTTTATGGAAGCCGTACATGTGGAGCTGGCGAACGAACAGCGCCACGTTGCCGTGCTTAAAATAGCCCGTCAACGCCGCGGCAAACTCCTTATCGGGATGAAGCAGAAACGTATTGTGGTCGGGGTTATCCTCCAGCCACCAAATCAACTTGGAGAGGCGGGGGTCCTGGAGCATCTGGTAGAGCTTGTGGACGAAGGCGTTCTTTTTCACGGGGGGCTCGGCTTTTCGGGTCATGGTTCATTAATTTTGGTATATGGTGTGTGGATGGGGAGGGAAGGTGACGGCGAACGGTTGTTTCAGATGACACTGATGATACAGGGGTATTGGTGTTTAGGTGGTGATGAAACAGGGGGGGGCGGGCGGAAAACCGGTTCGACGACGCCCTTAGTAATGGGCCCAAACGTCGTCACTGGCGAATGGGGGGAAATTTGGTGCACACACGGTTAATCGTCACACAAGTAGCAAACGGTGGGCGGAGGAGGGAGGGGGGTAAGGTGGAAGGTATAGTAATGTGTGGTGTGGCAAGCCCGGAGGGAACGCTCGGTTCTCTTACAGGGGGAATCTGAAACGAAGTTTCGAAAACGACGAACGGGGAGCTGGGGGCGTTGGGGGGGAGGCAAAACCAGCCTGGCTGGGGCCCCGAGGACGTTTATAACCCGGTTGGCGTGGGGCGAAAAAAAATAACCTTGCCGGGATGTCAGTGGCGGCGCTCGCCAAATAATAAAATCTGCCAGAGGTAGCGGCGAGGGAAATCGAGTGATAAAAAATATGCGTGGCCGCATGCTTGAGGAGCGCAGACGCCCCGAAATAAAAAATAAGCCCCAAAACGACAACATGAGAAAAACGCCGTGCGTGATAATATTTGTGGTTAGCACACGCTAGCAGCGAGTAACGCCGACCCCTCAATCCATCGAGGGGCAGGCCTATTCAGAGGGGTGGGGTGGGGGGACCTATAGGTGGGGGGTTGGGGGTAGACCCCAGTCGACGAAAACAGCACCCGTTAGCAACGCCCCACCTCCAATTCCACCACACCACCAAGATGATCAACCAGCAACTATCGTAGTTTCCCGGACCTAACATATACTCCTCTCTCCCTCTTCTCTAACCTACTCCTTTGCCTACCGGTGCGCGGGTGCTGGTTTCCCCCGCACTGTCCTCATCGTCATGTATTTAGTGTCTCCGACACTTCGGTTCCATCGCCAGTTTCCGCCGACACGGTACAGAAATCGCGAAGAGTAATTAAACAGAAAAGCTTGGCTTGGTTTATGCTTAGATAGTACTGATGTACTGATGTACTGGTTCCTGATCGCCGGCGAGCCACGATGTTTTGCCTCGGCTATTTGCTTTCCCCTGGCCGCCGTCTACTATTATTTGGTGGCTAACATACTCCATGTAGTGCGGGCCGCTGTTTTCTGCCAGTGGAGCACCTCCCCTCCCGCGTTAGACTTCTTCTTCCGGTAGCCGCACGCGTCTTAAGCCGTCTAGCCGGCACACCTATCTCCCCGTCCCAGGGGTGCCTCATTACCATTGTATTATTTCTGACCGAAGCCTCTTCGCCATTGTTGCATTTCTCGTCCAAAAAAAACCACCTGTTTTCACCCTCTCTCGGCTTCCGCCAAAATGAGCCCATCTCTATGTCGACCTGGTGCCGTCACCCCCACCGGAACTCCGCCAACTGCCACAATAATGACCCCAGCTCGGGTATAATGACTACACTAGACTACATTGAATGAATAGTGTACAGTGGCGACTGTTGGCCCGTTTCTTTGAGATCTACTTACTCATCAGATGATCTCATTCTCTAGATACATCATCTGCACTTCAAAGAATGTCTCCCTTCCATTTCCAACTGCGATGACTTGATTTTCATCACCTCTACGGTTACTAAATAATTTACGACGTGGTCGACGTAACCGGGCAACAACAGATTTACGGCAAAGGAGATTATTCGCCGCGTACGTCGATGCGCAACTCCGCAAAATAATAATACTCGTGCCCGGTAACCCTTCGGAAGCGGTCTACCCGGGACGCCGCTCAGGTAACGGTCCCGTGGTTTGAGCCTCCCATGCAATGACGATATCGCCCACGGACCCACCCAGCAATACAGAGAGATAGCAGAGATAGCAGAGAGCAGACTGAGCTTCGTTAGATTATTCCTATGATGGTTATTTCACTTTGGTGGTGGCCAGAGCCTCTTGGTACTCATGGACTTCAACCTCGTACGCGTGGTGGACGGCGCGGTTCAGCTCCACCTCCTTCTGCTGGCGCAAAAGCAACCGCCCGCTCAACATGTCCAGCACCTTATTGATCTGCAGCCAGTGAACGGTCTTCCCCTTCCGCAACGCCACATTGGCGTCGTTGTTCCACACCTCATCAATCAGCAGCAACACCTTCTTGCTGCGGACAATCCCCACCACTTTGGCGCGGCAGGGCGCTTCGTCGCCAATAGAAATATCGCCTTTGGCGGCTTCGGAGGTGATGTAATCAAGACCGTGGGTGGCAAGCTTGACGGCGTAGATCCGGTCCAACGGCAGCGGCGTGTACCCTTGTTGCACGTACCCCGGAATCGCCGTCCGCGTCTCGAACCGGCCCTTGGCTTGCTCTCTAATGATATCAGCCACAAGGTCGGTGGTGTATACTGTGGACGCTTGTTCGTTACGGATGATCAACTTCCCGTTCTTGTCCTCACCGCGGTCGTCAGCGAACAGCTGGGTCAATAACTGGATGTCCTCTTCGAGAGTATGTAAGCTGACACGTTCTTCAGGAGTATAGATGGCAAGAGCGCCGGTGACAAGCCCACAGTACAGCGCCACGTAACCCGAGTGGCCCCCCATCACTTCAACAACAAACACCCGTCGTCTCAGCGCCGACGCCAGCTGGTTGACGGCATCACAGTACCGCACCAACTCGTCCAAACACGTGTTCAGCCCCATCGAGTATTCAGTACCGGGGACGTTATTGGAAATGGTGGCGGGGACCAACACCATCGGCATCAGGAAGATCGGGTAGTCCTTCCGCTTAGAGTGCAATTGGTGCAACGATGTGAACGCCTCAAACCCACCGAGGATCATAAGCCCGTCAAACTTGTACTTTTGGAAGTAGTAGGCCACTTTACCGTAGTCAAGCAGCGGCAACAGCCGGTTGGTACCGATTTCCGAACCCCCCTGGTTGTGCCATTCCTCAACGTCCAACCACTCAAGTTGCTTCACTTTGCCGTTATCGATAAGACCCAGGAACCCACCGTAGATGGCGTAGAGCCGGTGGCCCTGAGCTAAGCACACAAGCGCCGCCGCCCGAGTAGCGGCGTTGAGACCCGCCAGCGGCGCCCCGACATGGATGATACCAATGTTCAACCGCTGGTCTTCCGGTAACAACTGCGAGCCGTCGTCGCCGTGACTAATATCGCAGAACGCCTTGAGCGCATCGGAGAACCCCAGCTCGCGGAGACTCATCGCCTTGTCAAACTGCTTGGCTTCGATGTACTTGGCCACCTGCTTCGTTTGTTCTACCGCTTGCATCAACGGCTTGCAACTGATGGTGGCGTCCTTCATCGAGATCATCGGCAGTGGCGTGTCGGGGGTCAGATTAAGCACGGCTTTAACCGCTTCCACCCCTTGTAAAGTAGCCATAAGCCGGTCGTGGGCGTCAGCAGCACCACCACGTTGCACGTGGCCCAACTTGGTGATTCTGGTGTCCAAGCCAAGCTCGACAAGCACCTCCTTGACTGTTTCGGAACTGATAGGGTTTAATTCATCGTCAATAGCCCCTTCAGAAACAATGACGGTAGTCTTACGTCTACCCTTTTCCCGGTGACGCTTACAGATTTCCGAAAGCTCCTTCTTCCACGTCTTGGCGTTAGGAGGGTGTTCAGGGATAAAGATATAGTCAGCACCACAAGCAATGCCCAGCATGAGCCCCAACCAGCCACAGTGACGGCCCATCACTTCCACCACAAACGCCCGCGAGTGCAGCTGGGCGGTGGCATCGATATAGTCCACCAATTCGCAGATCCGGGCAAGCGCTGACAGCGCCCCGATCGTCAGGTCGGTCATGGCCATGTCGTTGTCAATCAGCCCCACAAGCCCGGCAATGGTTAAAGTCTGGTTGCGTTCGGCGGTGGCCTTGTCGATACGTCCCTTGGACTCAAGCTCAGCCACCAACGACGGCCATTCTTGTCTCAAGGCGTCGGCACCAGTCAACAGCCCGTCACCACCGATGACGATGAGGGCATCGATGCCGTGGGATATCAAATTGAAGGCACCTTCAAGTCTCCCTTCACGTTCTCTGAACTCCTTACAACGAGCGGTACCAATGGCAGTCCCGCCCTGTTGAAGTAAGCCACGGACATCGCTCCACGTCATCTGCTTGATATAGTCGCCACCGTTGACCATACCACGGTAGCCTTCACAGATGGCAAACACGTCACAACCATAGTAGATCCCCAGGCGCACCACGGCTCTCACCGCGGGGTTCATCCCCGGAGCGTCACCCCCCAGCGTCATCACCGCGATCTTTCTCCGCGGTTTGCGCCGTTCCAACTCTGAGCGTACGGGAGCTAACCCCACCGTCAGCCCCCGGCGAGTCTGTCTTTGCATGATCTCCTGTTTGCGGTGGTTTAAATACAGTTCGGGGTTGGAAAACAGTAATTGCGAGGTGGGCGTGGGTTTGGTGGAGAATATAAGCTCGGTACCCACGGGGTCTTCAGCATAAATAGTGTGGTCATCAACAAAGGGACGCTGTACAATCGATTGCACTTGGTTCAAGTTGGTAGTAAAGAAGTAAAACTGTTGTTTCAGCTGCAACTCCTTCGGGGTCTCCAACAGCAGCAATCTCAATTTGAGCACCGAGGCCACGCCAAGCGGTTCCAGCACGTCGCCTTGGTACACCGACATCTCCTGCCACGGCTTGATTTTCCCCGTGGCGGCATCAGTATCTTGAAGCGGAAACAGCTCCAACCACAACTCCCGAATCAGGTCCAGGGCAACGCCAATCAACGTCAGCTTACCTTCTTCAGGGGCCGGGTGGGCCAGCAACCCTGCTTTCGAGTACAGCTTCGTCAAGCGGAACCCGAGACGGGTGTAGAAGTGGTAGAGCTCCTCCAACTTCTTCTCGTTGATCACCACAATCAGCGCGTACGAAAGGGACACTGACATTAATGAAGTAGTGAAAGCTTGTCAATTGAAAAGGGAATCAAATGGGTAATTGGTTAAGCTGGAAGTAAATTGCCTGTTTTTATGAGGTGGTCTCGAGGGCGCACTGGGTGAGTGTGGGCCGAACGCGGACACCCCTGGAACGAGCAGCAGTGTGCTGAAGGAAGGGAATTGGCAAGTGGTGTGGTAATCCATGAAAGGTGTCATTGTTACTTAAGGGAAGGTTTGATCAATTGACGGTTGCGAGTACACCCCGCAATTAGGCTATACCACAAAGAGAGGCACTTTACTAATTTTCCATTTACCCGGTGTTTCATATCCTCAAAATTGGAGTATGGCTTTCTTCTGCCATTCTCAATTACTCAAAAACAGTTGTTAGCATCCATTTCTTTTGGCATTTCTTTTGGCATTTAAGTCGTCCGCTATGACCATTAGTTGAACCCTCTCGATCCTAGTCAATGTCACGTGACGCCCATCACTAGATCGGGATGCGGGGCCCATAGATAACCAACATCCCAATTTATGTCCTTGGAGACGCCATCGCCGCCGCCCGAGGTCACCTATACCGATACCCACCGAGCGTTTTTTGCCTATCTCCGCCTGGTACAGCTGCTATCTCAATCGCAAGCGAAACGAGTGCTTGCCCACCTCGACAGTTCCTCGAGTCTCGATGTTGACGACGTTGTCACCGAGATCAATTCTCGAATTGGCGAACACGGATTCAAAATCGAACGCAAAATCGATGAAGTCACCGCCGAGTTGAACTATATATTCATTAATTTCGTCAACGACGCCATTGCTCGCCGAGCCACGTCGTTTACTCCCGCTGAACTTGAGTGTATTAAACACTTGATCGACGATATTGTCGAAGCTGACAATTATAAGTTTTCCATTGGCTTGAATAACGCTAGACGTAAAGCCAAGGATGAAATGGCACTTACTCTCGAAGACGCCGACTTTTTTATCCGGCGACTTGTGGATACCGGCTGGTTTGAGATCCACAACGACCAGGTGTATATGAGTCAGCGAGCGCTTGCCGAGCTTAAAGGGTGGCTTGCTGACCGCTACGTCGATCTGGGGTTGCTTCTTCTGTGTAAACAGTGTCACGATTGGGTGACAGTGGGTTATTTGACGGACGATGGTGCGTTCCATAAGACGTGTTTTGTCCCCTATCAACGCCAACACCCCGGTGTCGACTCCAAGAAGATCGGCCGCCCCGACGCATTCGCCCCCACCGAAACTGAATGATGGGAAGATCATTTGGGAAATTTAATACATTGAAACGATTCTTCGAATCTAATGGAGTGACTAATCATTATGAAAAAGTGATTAATTCACGAATACCATTGTTAATCTCAATTGTTTACTTATTAAGTGTGGGCGAGTGAAGGACTGTTGCTATGTGGCCTATATATTCTCCCCACACGGAGTCAGTATATTCAAAACGTATCGCCGTCTTCGGAACTGACTCAGCAGAAATGCAGGAGAAAGCTTCTGATAATCGAGATTTTCAACGGAAAGGTAATAATACATAATGACGGAAGTCTTCTTTAAGCTCTCATAGACATGTACGCCACTTCCAATCACTCAAAGAAACTGTCCAAGTACTCGGCCTCAACTTCATCGACGAGGTCCCAGTACCACTCACTAATCACTTGGTCGTCAAACCGTTCACTTAACGGTCGCGCCCCTTCCACAGGGTACTGGAAGTCAGGACCGGCGTTTAATTCCACCACCCCGCCTTTGAAACACAGTGCCATCGGGTAGTATCCAAGCGTGCCGTCGTCAGTGTTTCTATAATTGTTATTCTGCGCTTGCACCGCGTTATACCCCACCTGGTCGTTCTCCACTGATGTAGGTAAGAAACTGTAGACGTTTTCCAATGGTTCACCCACCGCAGTACCGTTTTTGAATATGGTAATCTTTGACCCAGCAATCCTCGGAAGGTTAGACAGGAGTCGCAGCTGGAGCTCCTGTTCAATCACAGCCTTCTCCCCAAACACCGTCACCGGGTTAAGCAAATGGTTCATCAGATCGCTGGCGGTATACTCAAACTGTTCAAAGTACAACCCATTTTTGAACTTTATCGGCACTTGGTCACGGACAATATTGCCGAATTCGGTGAACCCTGAAGCTTCCGGTCCCTTCTTACGGCGCTTATTCAGCAGGGCTTTACCGCCCACCGATTGAATAAACTGGTCCACTGCCTGGCGATGATCCTGTAATGACGGGAACTCCACTAAGAAGCCAATCACGTCGCCATCACCAAACCCTTCCTCCACCAATTGGCCTTGCGGTCGCAGTAGTGTCATAAGCTCACCACTAACATCACGAATGCCATAACTGTAACCATCAAACCCCACGGGAGCTTCAAGATTGGCTTCTTTCCTAGCAATACCCACCCGTACGTGTCCTTGGCCCCGATTAGCTCGCACAATATTAAACTCAAAGTAGTAGGTGCCCTCTCTGATTCCGACGTTGGCCCGTACCAGCCGCCAGCCTTCGTCGACGGTACACTGGGTAGCCGACGCGTTCAATTGCATTGCTTGAGCTCTGTCAGAGTAGCTGAATCGCGCCTGGGTCGGCTCCACTTCGGTGGTGGCGTATATGTTGGCTTTGAAGTTTGGCTGAGCCCGACACGGCTTATACTTGAAACCACGACGATTTAGCGGCACCAGTTCCCCCGTGAAATAGAATTGCTCTCCGTTTACCTCCAGGGCGGCGATTAGCTCGAGCGGTGCCGAGTGGTCGATATCGCTGACATCGTAGGCTAACGGACGAAGTCGGGGCACCACGTTGACGTTGGCCGCCTTTTGCTTCGCTTCAGAACGGGCACGAGCCTCTTCCTCTTTGGCCCGGTCCTTCAGCCGGGTGCCGTAGCTATGGTCCATCGTAGGGTAACGCGCCGCGTGCGACTGTTGATGAATCAGGGTTGGCTGCTCAACTACTGAATATTCCAGCTTAGGTCATTTCACTCAATAATTGAGATATGACCAATGTCGAATAAAAACTAAAATTCAAATGGAAAACTGATTGCATTTATTCCATCTTGATTCAATACAAATGGCCGCCGGCAACCCTACGCGCACTCCAGTATATAAAGACTCGTTGCTACGACGACGAAGACAGTAGTATATGTGTAATTTTAGTTTTGAAACTCCATCGAGTAAAACTCCAAAACAGTTATGTTACACAGTTGTAATAATTTGCCATTTGCAGCGCACATACTAGTCGTATATAGTCATACAACAGCGAGACCAAATTCACGCGCACTCCATGTTCAGTCGTCTGCCCTGGCGGGTATTCGTCCGCCACGCCCGAACCCGGGCTGCTGAGGACTCCCCCTTCGCTCACCTCCCCGTACGTCCCCAGAAGGGATGGGTGCCGTGGAAAGCGACCGCGATCATGTTCGCCCTCGGTTGTTTGGTAGGGTACAACGAAAGCGTGTACGACCTATACGAGCGGGCCACGTTCATCGACGAGAACCACACGGCGAACACCGAGCTCTTGCCCCGCCAGCTCGAGTACAAATTGAAGCACTTGCCCATCTACGAACAGTTGAACCACCCGCGCCAGGCCCACCAGTGGTACCGCCTCTCGCTGTGGGAGAACTTGGACCACAACCCGTTGGACGGGCAACCAGCCACCGTCCGAGCTCAAAAAGAATACCAGGCCCCTTCGATTACCAATACTACGTTGGCTAAACCCGGGGGGATCTTGATTAAGCCGGTGATCTTCCAAAACGTCAAGACCAACCAAGGGGTAACCATCGTCCACTGTGGCTACCGTTTGACCGGTTACCCGTTTCTCGTCCACGGCGGGGTACTTGCTACCCTCCTCAACGAGACGTTTAAGCGTAACGCCCTGCTCAACCACAATACGTCGTCGTCGCTCAAAGACGACTTCATGGTCGAGCACTTAGAGATCAGCTACAAGGCCCCCACCAGAGCCAACCAGTTCCTCGTGGTCAAGACGGAGCCTCAGCCAGACTCCGAGGTGAAGGACGGCACCAAAGTGATCAATCTCCAGCTGACGATCGAGCTGGCCGACGGCAAAGTGTTGGTTAAGGCCAGCGCCCGGTTGCGGGACACGGGGCGGGCCACCCACCAGCTCGCTGCCGCCAACCGCAAGTGGGGCATGTGGTAGGAGATCGTTCTACCGCCCCTATTAGCTGTGTAGACGTGAAATAGCCACGCATCTTATTATCTCCCCCACAAGAGGACAATAAGATCCTCCCGTATGCCCCCGAGCCCCTCCGCCTGAAACTGACAGTGAGGCTTACCGCCACTGAGGGGAATGCCAGCAGTCGTCAGACCCCGGCGCTAGATCACACATCGAATCGGGGCCTAGCGCCGACATGGATCACCACCCCTGGCAAATGCCAGCGGGCGCCGCTTTGGGGGGTTTGTGTCTGCGCACGCCATGCTCGACCCAGCCCCGGGGGAGAATTTTAGGAAAGAAACTGCGATTACGTACCGGGCCGAGGAAAAATAATTTTGTGCATGAAAAACGTAGCATTGTGTCCCGGGCCACAAAGCTGAATTATCATTTGAAAATACCCTCTGCCACCGACACTGAAAAAAATATGCTTGGTCATCGCGAAACTCTTGCCCCTTTTCGACCCACTACATCGAGAACACGCCAATACCCACGGCTATTGTCTGTATGGATTCTCATAAGTCGTAAGCCAGTAAAGCGTAGGAGATTTGATGGTGCTGTGACTGCATTTAGAGTAAAGTCGTCGGGGCAATGAGCGGAAGGTGCTGGCGACGGCGAGCAGCAAGCATGCGATGTTCCCGGCTATTTCCCATAATTTATTAGCGGTACGCGGGGCCCGCAGTGCTGCTGCTGCTCTTGGGGGGTCCCTGCCACCAACAGAAACTCTCTACCCCTGAAGGTACACCACGCCCGTTCGAGTTCACAATCAGCACCAAAGCCTCGCTGTGACGATCACCGATCCTTCCCATGTTGACTAGCAGCGCTCGACGAGGAAGCAATCTCGGGGACACCTCGATCCGCAGAGTACATGATTCTAGAATGATGGTTTAGCCAGCATGGAACCGCGGGGCGGGAATGTGGGCGGCCAATCTGGGTACGTCGACAGCCACGACAATAATACGATTGAGACAATGACCCCAACCTGAAATAGTCGAGGCAATGATCATTCGATTTTTACTGGCGATAATCTCATCGACATTTTCGTCTTTGTCTGTCTCCCGACTGGTTGGCAGCGACGGGCTGGGGACGGGAGACATCTTTGTCGGAAAAGCAAAACGTGAGATTTGGAAAAAAATAATAAAATTAGTTAAAGTACCCGCTGTACATTCGCCTGACAATCGGGAAGCCCGACAAACGTGGCAATTTGGCGACTTACAGCCTGCTCGAGAATCGTATGACTATATGCACCGGAGCCTCCAAGACACCGTCGTAGAGATGGCCACCGATCACGCCAATAGAGCCCGCTTTGGTGGTATCCTTATCTCCTTCAAGGGTGCAGAACCAGAAGACTTATGACCACAAAGAAAACCCCTAAAGTTTACTTTTCTTCCCTGGGGAATATTTGCTCTTCTTCGATAAGATCGTCGGTAAGCACCGTTCGGGTAGACATTCCCTCAACCGCCCCAAAGTCGTCGCCGTAGAAGATGGTGCCGATCTCTGGCCACCGTGCAGCGGGGGGTAAATCCATTGGCATTGTCCCGTTGTGGTTTTTACCCCCCATTGTGCGGCTTAGTTTTTGGCGGTCTCCTACAAGGTAACAAGCAATTGGTCCAAGGTTAATTATTTCGACACCGCCGGGTTTGCGCCAAGTGTCTGCAGACTCCCGGCTGTGGGGGATTTTCACTACCGAAGTAAAAAATAGTCTATCGGCGGCGAGTGAATGACCTGTCACCTCACCATCATCTGCTCGATCGCATCATGTTGGCTGTTCGTTGCCAAGGAGACCGCCGCGGCTGGGGGCAGCGCAGGTGGCCCCACGTCACCATGGCTCATCTTTCGGGAAGATGTTGCCGGACCACAATAACGCCAATTATTTCGCGCCGAACAATAGCCAACGGCATGGCAGTGCCACCCGAAACCGGGGAAATCACGGTGGACTAAGTGCTGATAACCACGCAAAAAAAGCCAGAAAAAGTGCATAGATGAAGTAATTTTCATGAGAGCTTCAATTTGGGTGTTGGAGAGTGTCACAGGCGGTGGCTAGTAAAATGTTGGACTTTCGACAAGCGTGACGTTCCCAACCCAAAGTGGTGCCTACTCGTATTCTCCCCAGACAGAGAAAAAAATCGCACAAATCAGACCCGCAGCCACGGGCAGCGTCGCCGACGGGCTCGCGGGGCGTAAGCAGCCCTCGGCGGGTGTGCCTTAGCTTCGGCAATAGTTTCTCTACCGGTTGCGACAATAGATTTAAACTTAGCCGCGCCGCCGCGAGGCCACTACACCCGGGTGCATGGTTCCACAATCCCTGATGTGCCTGGCACTAGCATCTGTTCTGCGTTATCCTTCCACAAACGACCCCCAGGGGTTTTGTGGCCCCCGACTCAAAACTCGAGGCGATGTCGCCGTTAATGACATTACTAAAATTGGCGCCCATATTGTGGCAATGCCATATGAAAGGAAATTATATCCAACATCATAACTGGGAATGGTAGTAATGGGTGATTCATGTCACAAACACGACAATCGGATAGGGTGACACAGAACTCCACCCACCACCCTTGCGTGTTTGCGATGACCACTCTACCGCTCGCATTCTTCGCCGTGGTTCTGTGGAACCGTTGCGCCATTCTATTTTTCTGCCGACAGTGCTTGTGCCCTCGACTCTACCTTCCTAGCACCCCGTACTCAGGGTGGTGGCAGCCGATGGTACCTAAGCATCGAACGCTCGGCTATTGTTGTCGCCGTCGTCACCAACTGCCCTACTCACCCCCCACTTCTTACCGTAACCTTCGAGCCTGATTGAGGGGAAGATACGGTGCCAGTGTAACCTCCTCACTGTCCTCTATCAATGCCGACACGGCTGGCGTAGGCTGACGTCATCGCCATGATACTAAACATTCAGCAGCATTCTCCCCGTCCCCACCTTCCCGATTCTGATGTCAACCAATCGCTGCCGTGGTGTCGTGGCTCGTTGTCTTTCGGCTTTGGGCAATTACAAATAGGCATGTCTTGACTAATAGACGAGAAATACAAAAGATGACGAGTTTGTGTTGCTATGGTTGCGTGGGAATGGTTCTGTGGTCCGCCTCGTTACCAGCCACCTGACGACGACGGGCTTGGCTTTCTTACTTCGGGTGTCGCCAATTAAACTCCGCACTAGCCGACAAGCGTCAGTGGGCAGAGCCGTCAGCATACCCCCCGTCGTGCTGAGCTCATTACTAACGACACTAAACGCGGACAAACCACATACTCTGGGTATTGTCAGTGGGGTGGGTTTGTGCCCCCGCACCACAGAATGTAATGGAGTACGTTGCACAGAATGAGCCAATGATACGATGCCATCGCCATCCAAAAGCGCCTATTATTTTGCACTTTCCGTGGTTGCTGAAAAATTAACGGCTGGCCACAATAATAACTTGGCGTCCCGTGGGTGAAAAAATTGGAATGTGGGGGACCTGTGGCTGTCTGTATAGCGTGCGTAAAGACTACATGGGTGTGCTTTATGCCTAATCTTATTGCTGTCGGGTAATCTCTGTCGGTAAAATCTCTGTGAGTACATGCATGCAAGTATGCGGTTAGCGTGGTTTGCTTGAGGGCTACTTCTTGAGGCCGAGCTTCTTCCAGATCGAAGTCAGCTTCTTCTCCTTCTCCAGCAGCGACGACGCCAGCGTCATCAGGTTCGACCGTTTCTTCATCTCCGCAGGGGTGATCGTCGTCAGCGGCACCAGTGCCGGTTTCGTCTTCTTTGGTTTAGGTGGGTCAGCGGCGAGCATCAGCTTCACCTTATACACTTCGCAACCACCACCACTGACGGAGCCGCCGACGCCCAGTTCCCTCAGGTGAGACGGCAGCTGGCTGGTGCCGATGGGAGTGCCGCCCAAGGCGTAGCCACCGGTAGTTTGCGACCTATAGATCTGGTGGATGCGCAGATCAATGGGTAAGCTGCTCTCGCCTTTTGAGGACACAGCCGTCAAGTAGCCGTGGGCATCGTCCCAGGCTCGGTCAGATACTAAAGCAAGGGCATCGGCAAACCGGCTGCGTGAGTTCAGGTGCCAGAGCTGGTCCACTTGTTCGGGAAGCAGTTTCTCCTTGACGAGGTCCAGCCCCGTAAACAGCACTGCCGAGAGTACCAGGTCCAGCAGAGCAATCAGCAGCGACCGCGACGACGTCTCGGGGATCATTTCCCGCTGAGTCAGGCGGCCCCGACTATCGCCAGCAAATTTCAACAGCGTCAGGGCCCGCCGTTTCTCGTAGGCCAGCGCGTTGTGCCACTTGGTAGATGGTCCCACTAAGAGTACGGGTACCACCGAGTACTTCATCACGTAACTGGTGAGTTTCACCAAGTACTCGTCACGTGCCAGCTGTTTCCGTTGAGTGGGGTATTTGAAGTTGAAATTGGCCAGTTTAGTGCCCATGACCAACATGTTGGGGTGGTACTGGCGGTACAAGTTGCCCAAGGCGTACTTGTTGCCCTGGGGCTTCTTATTGCGGACAGTAGGGGTATCGGCGATGACGTTATCCATAATAAGTTCCACGGTGATTTTAAGGCGTAAATCGCGTTGAGAGAGTAACGGCAGCGTGAGTAAGTGTTCGAGGATCTGGTTCCCCTTATCGTAAAGCACTTCTTCGAGGCGGTTACGCTTATTAAGCTTGGCGTGGTCAGTGATGAACCGTTGCGGAATTAGAGCTGCCACCACCAAATAGTCGCCATGAGTGAGGAAAATCTCCAGGTCAGTGACGGTTTGGTTGTAGCTAAGCATCCAGTCGAGCCCGTTCCACAGGTGGCGGCGGCCCGAGATATAGGCGAGGATGGTGCGGTTAGTGGTACACTGTTCGTAGCCTTTGTGTTTCACCGTGAGCAGCACCAGCTTATAGTTATCGACTCCCAGCAGGGCATACTTGGGCGTCGGGTAGGCCGGATCCGCATTGGTCTTGGAGGTACCAGCGTAGAACCCTTTTTGAGAGTCAAACTTATACTGGGACACGTTGACCAGTTTCTGAGCGTACTGCGGGTCTAATTGCATCAACTCTTCGTCGGTCATTTCGGCGTACAGCTTACGTCTCGGTGGAGACGTGACCCCGTCGCCATTGGCACCGTTGATACTCGAACTCGCGACATTATCGATATTGGCCGCGGTGAACAGCGCTAGTTCATCCAAGTCGCCGTGGAAGTTTATCGTCGTTTCGTTAATCAATAACTGTTCCGGGCTCACTTTATTTTTCAAAATCAGCTTATTCGGTGGGTCGGGAAGCTTAAGCCGCTTGCGCCTCAGCGAGAGCACGTGGCCCGCCAGCGGGTTCAGCTTGGGAGCGAACGGCAGCTGTTTGTCGAACATCCGCTGATTGAACTCGATCCCCAGGTTGACCATCGTCATCGGCTGCGCCGGCGGCCTCAGCAGCGGCGCCGGCAAGTTGTATATGGGCCCACACCCAGGGTCGTCGAGCTCGGGGTGGACGTTCAGAAACAGCACCCGGCGGCTGAACTGCGGGGTGAGGAACGTCGTCATGGGAAGGAAGTAGGAAGGGTATCAATACAAGTAGTGTAACAGAGCAGGATAACGGCACGGGCGCACCGTAGGTTAATATACGGGTGTCAAAGACGTATTGGGCGTGAGCTAGAAGCCTTGCAGGCGCCAAGACCTCCGGAGTTGCGCAATCCCCGGGCTGCAAACAGGCCATACTATGAGTTCTACTACTAATGTGAGTGAGGATGGCTTCACTAATGGGGCTTTGTCAACCTCAGGTGAGGGGGCCACGTGACCTGCCACGCCCCTCCCCTCCTTAGAAACCCCCCCCTAAAGACGTGGCCCACCCCCACCCCACC
>JAKUAI010000077.1:0-37723 GCA_030674695.1 Diutina mesorugosa
GTAGAGATCCTCGTGGTCTCTAGGAGCAGAGTTACCAGTCCTCATGGCGCACCTTGCAATGGGACACTCGGCAATCAGTTCAACACAGCCATGGAGGAGACAGCTGGGTCGCCTTACGCTAATGGAAGAGTAGCTGTGGCTACGATTATCACTGATGATCATCCGAATGTTTCGCAACTCTATAGTATCGCATGGACAGAGCTTTGGAGCTTTGTGTTAGGTACAGCTCACTACGTGGAAATCAATTTGTATGCCTTTGGTTGGCGCTGGCAGTAGGTCCCAGGACGCCATCCTAGTGAGACGAACTCCTCAAGCGTTGTAGTCTCTGTGCTATTGGGGACCAATTGAAATTTTTCCCTATATTGCTGCAAGGTAAGGTCAGCGTTACCCTCAGAGTAAGGCGAGTAATAGAGAAACAGCCGTAAGCCCGATTATTTCCGCTCATGCTGCATCGTGATCCTGACTATGGCGAGTATAATTGCTCAAGCTTAGACTCTGTTTGGTTCTAATATCAACGCCCAAGCGTCTGTTTGGAGCCCGAGAAATGTACACAAGCTGACACCAATCGTGTGTCCAGTCTTGTTGACGATCTAGTGCTGAGTAACGACCAGACGTCACTCACCAGTCTATCACAAAATCAGGGCAGCGACCGGTGACGTTGACTCCCGTATCAGTTGTCTCTTCCGATTTTGAGGCTCCCGGCACTAGACGCCGGCTTTCATCGTCATCAACGTCATCCAAGTGTGCGCCGAAACGGCCCGTATCAACTGGGCGTAAATGCTGTTTCTGTGGACAATTAGCACATGAAGTGCCATTGGGACTATTGGCTGGTTGACTGCAGGTTTCTGGCGCTGGGAAATGTGCCACCATAGAGGTGAATGCAGGCTGGTATTCCAGTGCAAAATCCACATGGTGCGACGTCATGTTTTCACGGAATACATGGACAACCGAACTAAGGCGACACTTGGCGAGTTGTTGAAACGCAGCGGCAAGTGTAAGTGTGGATTTTATGGCGTGGGGGAAACCTGGCTCTATGTCCATGTGTTGACACCCCACAACCCGTGTCCATTACTCTCAGCGATACCCCCCGCAACAGTGAAACTGAGATAAACTGGATAATCGTTGCCAGTAGAAAACTCTTGCGGGGACGGCTAGTGGCGTCCATTTCCAAAGAGGATGATATGAGTTGAACCAGAGTAGTTCAAGTTCCACTTGCACGATCATGTATCAATTGTTATCATGAAGGTCCTACTCTTCGGCAACCAGCTTTACATAGGCGACAAAACCAGC
The DNA here is from genome assembly GCA_030674695.1 of Diutina mesorugosa. Taxonomy (NCBI): domain Eukaryota; kingdom Fungi; phylum Ascomycota; class Pichiomycetes; order Serinales; family Debaryomycetaceae; genus Diutina; species Diutina mesorugosa. The sequence goes on from JAKUAI010000077.1 coordinate 1,291, forward strand.
AATTTAAACATCGACATCATCAGGCCCCACAATTTGATCAAGCCATATCAATTCTTGGGGATATTGTCACTAGTTTTGCGGTGAGTTTGATCCAATTTAACAATACCCGAAACAACAATTGAGGTCTATGGAAGCCTCCAGGCTGCCACACTCGGTGCCTCCCAATTAAATCAAATAGAGAAGGATGATTGTCATTCACAGCCACACTCTAAAACAATTAATTTCGTATCTTTCAAAAACCGTCAACAGTCATATATCTGTGACTTAATTTTATTGTCACTTCCACATTCTACTAAGGGTTGTTTTTGTGTGGGGTGCTCACTCACAGTGCTCACTGTAGCGGTGCGCGCATTTCGCACCGAGTTATTGGCCAATAAATTTTCACGTTAAGTGCCAGACATGGAACCCTTGAGCAGATCCGGCGGTACCAGAAAGTGCTTCTACGAGTTCCAGACGCTTGCCGCGTGCTACACGTCGGCGGAGACGCTGTCCAAGCTGCAGTGCCAGCCCCAGTTCGACGACTACTTCGAATGCTTGCACGGGTACAAGGAACGGGCCCAGGTGAGACTGATGTTGAAGCAGTTGGACGAAAACAAAGCCCACAACCACGACCACAAGGACCACACCCACGCCGTCACCGCCGACGAGTTGTACAAGAAGTCCGGCCGGGTGTACGAAAACCTCGACCTCATCCAAAAGAACTAGTTACGACTCAAATAAACGCATAGAAACAGAAAAGATTCGACCTGTATGATGATTGACTGGATCGTCACTCACTGTGACTAGACGTATTTGGTCTCAATTGTGACTTGATGTATTATCATTAACTTTTGAGACGTTAGTGGAGTGTAAACACCAATTATAGCATTAGCTTTCCCATTCCTGAATGTTTTAATTGAATTGTGTAATTGGCTACCACATCTGGTTACTCCAAATCGAAAAGCTTTTCGTTTCGCTCATGTGTTTTATTCCCAGAATTGTTAAAAATGTGTGTAACCTCACGGATCTTCAATATTTAACTATTTCTTATTTTATATCCTCAGATGCCCACTGCAGTTCAAGTCTGTATTATTTGAATCCAAGTTATTCTCAGTAGTAAACATAATCAAAAATCAATTTAGATAAGAACACTTGAAATATCTATTATTTTGGTATTCACTGATTATGTTCAATTCATAGCTGAGGTCGCACCATCTGGGGTCCATCGCGCTATACTTCCTGTACCTAACCTCGATGGCTCCGACCCAAACCCTCTCAGTGAGGGATGCCCAGGACCTCGAGGAGTTCCGCTCGTGGCAGCTTGTCAAACGACGAGAGTTCGAACAGCAGCTCAACAAGAACCGCCTCAATTTTGGCCAGTGGCTCCGCTACGCCCGCTGGGAAGCCAACGAGTGCCACGACCTTGCCCGCGCCCGCTCCGTGTACGAACGAGCGTTGGATGTTGATGTCGCCTACGTGCCGTTCTGGGTCCAGTATATCCGCTTTGAGTTGGCCCACAAGGCCGTCAGCCACGCCAGAAACCTCTTGGACCGAGCGACATCGGTGTTGCCTTACGTGGCGAAATTGTGGTTTCTAGCCGTCCAGACGGAGGAGGCGTTGAAGAACTATGCCAAGGTCAAACTCACATTTGAACGGTGGCTAGAATGGCGCCCAGAACCGGTGGCATGGGACGCCTACGTCAGTTTCGCCACTCGCCATGGCGACACCGAGCTTGCCCGCCAAATCTACCTTCGCTACGTTGACCAGCACCCAACTACCGATACGTGGCTTAAGTGGGCAGCGTTAGAGCGCGATCAGCCGGCCAACATCGGCAATACTCGCCTAGTGTACCAAACGGGGGCCGAACGGCTTTTGCGGGCTCAGGACGCCAAAGTGGCCGAGTTCATCGATAGCTGGACACAATGGGAAACCTCAGTTCAGGAATACCACCGGGCCCGGGCGATATTCGACACTATCTTGGCGGGAAAGGAGGTGTCGCTACTAGCGTCAGTGCGACACCAGATAGTCACTGTTAAGGCTCAGTTTGATCGATTATACGGTCAGGATACGCAGCTTCTCGACGAAAACGTTGCCTCGTGGCGGATTCTGAGCTATCGCCAACTGGTGGAGGCCGACCCCCGTGACTACGACCTGTGGTGGCAGCTATTGAAGTTGGCACCCGATGAGGCGACATTTGAAGCCGCTGTCGCTCAGCCACCATTGATGCTGGACCGCAAGCTGGCGAGCTGGAACCGGTACGTGTTCATCTGGATCCGCTACGCATTGTGGCTTGAATACGCTGCGGAAGACGTTGAGAGAGCCCGCTCAGTATGGCAACGGTGCGTGCAAGCGATTCCTCATGCGAAGTTCCTGTTTGCCAAAATGTGGATTGAGTATAGTCGGTTTGAAACGAGAGCGGGCGGGCTCGCTGAGGGGAGGAAAGTGCTCGGCAAAGCCATCGGCAAAACCTCAAAGATACCTCCTAAGGCAAAGCTTTTCCGCTACTATATCGATGTGGAACGCAAAGTGGGCGAGTGGCTGCGGGTCCGCAAACTCTACGAGAAGTGGATGGAGGCCCTGGTGGCCCATGGCGGTGGCAGTGGTCGGTGGGTGGACGTGTTGCGTCAGTACGTCGATTTTGAAAGCTCAATTGGCGAGGACGAACGAGTTAAGGCTTTGGTGAGTTTAGCCGGGGAGAGTGGCGACGTCCACGCTCGAGAATTCGCCATTAGTTGGTATAACGATGAGCTTCTCTATGATGAGCTGAGACAATTGTACGAAGATGCAGTGACATCTAACCCTGCTCTGGTGACCACGTGGATTGCCTATGCCCTTTTTGAGTCCCAGATCCCCACCGATGAACAATTGGATGCGTTCAACGCCTCTGACGACACCGAACTCGAATTGGAAATTACCGATGCTCACCGCAAGGCGACGCGAAAGGTGTTCACTCGCGCCATCGAAGCCATTGGCGATAACGCTAAGGCTCATATTGCGATTTTAAAAACCTGGAAGGAGTATGAGGACGTCAACGGTGACGAAGCCAACCAGCGCCGTTTGCAAGAAATGCAACCGATTAAGTTGGACGACGGCACCTATGAGTTCCCTGAAGTGGCGGAAGTGGTGGCTAAACCTAATCTTGCCAAATTCTTGGCTAGCGCTAAGGCGTGGCAGAAGAAAGAGGAGGCTGAGTAGAATAATTATTGCTGGTCAATATATGCATAAATTTTGAGTAAACCAAGAGTGTGCGAGTCAAATACGATACTTTACACAAATATAAAGTGGTATTCAACCAAAATATGGCTTCAAATGGTGAAACAAAAGCGATTTTAACCGATCGCTTTTATGAATGTTTTGCCTCATATCACAAAGCGTAAATATCTGTTTTGCAACAACAGGAGGGTTGGCCGAGTGGTCTAAGGCGACTGACTTAAGATCAGTTGGACGGTTGTCCGCGCGAGTTCGAACCTCGCACCCTTCATATCTTTTTCGGTTTTTCAGGGTTAATCAACGGCAAAAGCAAGCATTTTTCTGATGGCCAACCATCATTTTTTGCTAGCATCCCCATAAGGTTCGCTTCGTTTAGTTGATGTTCATCAGCAGCCCTGGTGTTATGCACGATAAGCCGACAGGTTACGATCTCCAACAGAGCCAGCGTTCTTGCGGAGTGCGCTTCTCCATTAATTCTTTCAGACTTGAAAGTTAAAAGCGTGTGCTAAACTACTCGCCACAGATTGATGCGGTGACCCTCATTCACGGTTGTAACTAGCAACATACCATTGGTGTCTCTCCACTACGGAGATCTCATTCAAACGAATCAGAATGAGGAGAGGAGGAGACATCACCAAGCCAAGGAAAATAATGTTGACAAACTGTGATCGGCTTCAGCTATATTTCACCAGCTGATTTTCGTTACAAAAGGTGTCTTTACGAAAAGCTATATCACCGTGGCGAGGTTTGCTCGTGGAGGAGCAAAAGACCTCAATCAACATGATATTGATAAGTCCGTGATCACGAATTATGGGTACCGTCCTGGGGACTTTGATTTATTTGAACCGGTGAACATTGTTCAGTTCATGTGAACATTACCACTGCCGACCACCATTTACCAGTCCTTAAAAATTGGGGCAAATTCCCCCTTGGTGAGGTAACCGTCGCCGTCGAACACATCAATCATCGAGTGGCTCGTCGTCAGGAATAAATGTATTCACGGGACGTTTCCTTGATGTCTTTGAACAGAATCTTACGCCGGCCCGTACGGTCAAAGCGGGCAAATGAGAAGTCAATGTCATCGGCGGGATCGTGGAATTTCATAAGGTCGGTGGCTAACGCCTCGCGTTGATCCTTGGTGATGTGGGTGCCATCCCCCCAATGCGCAAGCCAGTATTGGATATGGTGAATATCATCAAAAGTGCCCGAAGCGTCCATGTCAAGTCGAAGAAATCGAGCTTGCCGTCACGATCGTCGTCAAAGAGATCGAAGGCGGCTTCAATCTGCTTTTGGCGGTCAAACAACTTGAGTAAAGCGTTGACGTTCCTGGTTGTCGCTGTGATGGATTTGTAGAGGGTTTTTTGTGGGGAGAGTGGGATATTTTATCTGTTGAGAGTGTCTTATGGGAAAGGTCTTGTAAGGATCCCTGCTGCCAAAATCAGCTCTTCAGAGCCCAGCGGGTTGCGGAGACTCGCATCCGCACATGTCGCTGTAGGGAGCAGGCGGTCACAATTCATTTCTACAGGGGACCACCTAGTTCTACTTACTCTACTCTGTTAGAGACACTTATCGTACAATGGGTTACATAAGCACACCCCCTTACATTCTAAATCTTTATGAAGGATTTAACCAAGGGTGTTACAGTAGTTCTTGGGTAGTACTTCACTAACTTGTATGAAGAAACTTACATCCCACCGGCGAATACATTTTCGGTTTTATTTGTCATTATCATATCTATTAGGTGCCAAAATGCACATTAGTCTATTAAACGATGTCCCGCTGCAGGGTACCCAGGTGGTACTTCATGAGCAGTGCCGCTTGCGGGAACCCGGGGATGTCGTGGGTGGTGCTCACGCGCAGCACCGAGGCGTTGGGAGTCAACTCGCCGTCTCTAATCATTTGCGCGCGCAACTCGTCGATGCTCAACGGGTGGTGGAACTGGGTGTTCAAGTTCTTCTTCAACGACCCTTGCGAAGGGTCCTTGTGGCGTTTCAAGTTCAGCGTCGTCTTCCGCTTGAGGGTGCTCATCGCCCGCGTCACCTTATGGTGGTGTTCTCTTGGCGGGTACTTTTGCTCGATTTCCTTTTCCAAGTTGTCCAACAAGTGCGGGTTGTTTTCGTAGATGTTGGTGATCAAGTTACGCCGTTCGATGTCCTCCAAGTTGGTGGGGTCAAACCCGGTGGGGTAGTCGTCGAACTTGCCCTGTTTCATTTGTTCACGCACAATCTCGACGTCGCTGGGGTCGAAGTTGGCCCGGAGGAAGTCCCAGGTGAACCGGGGCAAGAGACAGCACACGACGGAGATGAAGTAGGCACACCAGCACGACAAGTTGCCCAACACGTTGGAAGCGGCGCTGTAGAACTCGCCGATGACCACCCGGCACGACCACACCCCGGACCAGAAAAAGACGATGAGAGTGGAGATGGCGTTGATAAGCACCGACAACCAGTCCCAGCGCTTCTGCTGGAGGAGCACGTAGACGTTACACACCGTAACCGTGATCAAAGCACACACAACACCCATCCAGAACCGGTGGCCCATGAAGAACCCGTCCATGTTAGTGAACGCTTTGTAGAAGATTAAGTACGGCCAGTAGAACGAGATCACCGACTGGTAGACACCGTCGATCATGTACCAGATGAACTTGTACTGCAGCCAGTCCTTCTGGAGGATCCCCGAGCGGAACAACTCGGGGACAAGCAACAGCACCGTGTCGGAGACGTCCTGGTCGAAGATCGCCAAGAAGATCACCGGCAAAGACGTGAACGCCAAGTTGTAGAACATAAGGTAGGTGTACTCGTACAAGTACAGCCCATCAAAGTCGGTGTAGATTTGGTACCAGAAAAGCGTCATGGTAAACACAACGTTTTTGTAGAAGAAACAAGGGACCATTTCCGCCAACCGTTTATACGACCACCGCCCGTGCACAAGCAACAATCTCGTCAAGAACCGGAACTGGCCGATGGCGTAGTCCAGCGACATCACCGCCTGGCGCCCTTCCTCACCGACAATACCGACACCGACGTTAGCCGCCTGGATCATCGCCACGTCGTTAGCGCCATCACCAATGGCGAGAGTCATCACCTCCAACGTGTCCTTGACTGTCTGGACGACAGCTGCTTTCTGGGCCGGAGACACCCGACAGCAGAGTACAGACTTACACTGCTTGCCCAAAAGCAAGAACTTCCGCTGAACGGCGACGGCGTGAGGGTCGGGCTTCTTGCCGTCGCCTTTAGCAAAGATGAGGGTGAGCGCGGCACCGTCGATGACGAGGCCAAACTGGTTGGAGGGAATCAGGTGGTCCTTCTTCGCCTCCTTGATGAGACGAGTGATCTCGTCGTCAGAAGTGGCCTGGATGCCAAAGTTCTCCACCAAGTACTGGTCAAGAGGGCCTCGACGTCATAGAGCAGCTGCGACTCTGTCGGTCTCACCACAAGGAGCTTCATATCGTTCTCCAATAAGTTACACAGGAACCCGATGTTGATGGCCGTCTCCACTCTGTCGCCAGTAAGCACCCACATCTTGATCCCCGCGTTACCCAAGATGGAAATCGAGTCGGGAACCCCTTGTTGCAAGCGATCTTCGATGGCGGTACCGCCCAAAAGGATGAAGTTTTGTTCGACTTCGTCAGCAATTTGCTCGATGAGAATGTTGCGGTTATCTTCGATCAGGGCGTTAGCCTCGCGGTTACGGCGGGTCCAGTCAGCGTAGAACTTGGGGTCGATCTCGCGCTGGGCGATACACAACGTTCTCAACCCTTCGGTGGCGTACTCTTCCAAGTGGAGAGCCGTCTTTTGCAAGAGAGTTTCCGGATTGGCCTGGCCGCCGCTGAGCCGTTCGTAGATGACGTTATCCGCCCCCTTACAGATCAAAAGGATGCGGTTATCAGGAGTTTTGACGATCACCGACATCCGCTTTCTCAGCGACGTGAACGGGATGATATCGAGCACGGTGTACTCGACGGTGTTGCCGTATACGGTCAAAATGACGCGGTCGCGGCGCCGTTGAGTGAACACGATCCCGACGTCGCGGGCGGCTGCCACCAACGCCGCTTCATCGGGAGACTCGGCCTCGTAGTGCAAGTGGCCGTCGTCGTCGCGGGTGGCAATAATGGTGTTGCACAACGCCAACGCAAGCATAAAGTGCTCGTTGTTGGAGCACTGGGGCCCCTGGGCAAGCACGTCGTCGACGTACTCCAGCGACACGAACGTGGCGGTGGCTTCATCGTACTGCGGGTTGGGACCCAATTCCTTAAGCCGCTCTTCCATCACTTCCTTGTCCTTGGCGATAAGACGGCGCCAGCGGTCAGCTTCGGTGACGATGTCTACCCCGGCGCGGCGGTCCATCCCCTGCTTGGCCTCAGTGTATGCTAAACCGTACAGCTTGCCAGCAATGGTACACTTTTTGAACTCCATGACGTTTTGGGTCAACGTCCCCGTTTTATCGGAGAAAATGTATTCGATCTGGCCCAAATCGTCGGAGATCGACCACAGCTTGGGGACACAGGCAAAGTCAAGCGGCGGGTAGTACATCTTGTTGTCAACGTGAATAAAGTACGCCTGACACGTTTTGATGATCTCCACCGAGATGTAAAGGGAGATTGGCACTAATGACTGGTACATGATCAACGCCACGAAGAACGCCACCACCCCGTTGCCCGCCGACGTCGGCAGGTAGGGTTTGCCTTCGTACCAATGGCGCAGCCCCCTCTTATTATTATAGTAAATCCCGTTGACTAAACCAGAGACAAAGCAAAGGACAAACAAAAGGAGGAAGTTGATCACCACCAGCAAGTTGAGTTCCTGCTGGATGCGCAGCTTTTTCGACGGGGTAATACCCGAATTAAGCATGATCTTCGTCTCCGACCCCGTGTACACCACGAGCCCGATCACCCAGTCGGTGTTGCGGAGGGCCGACCCTCTCAACAACACGTTGTCGTTGGTGATGGGGTCTCTCTGGTCGGGGTTGACGAGGGTGCCGTGGTCCCAGTTCTCGTAGTGGATGGTACCTCTAAAGTCGTACAAGTTGGGGTTAGGCGCGTCGAGCTCGACCCAGAAGCGGACGTTGCCGAAATCGGTCAGGTGCTTGATCACCTTCAGCCCGCCGCAGGGCAAGCACGTCTTCGTCTTTAAGTTGGTTTCCCCGTCTAAGTTCTTGGTTTCCACAAGGCACTTACCGTCGATGTCGGAGGTGGAGATGACAATGATATCGGCGGGCACTTCCTCGTCGTTGCGGATACGGACAAACAGCCCCACGGTGATGTCTTTCCACTTGCGGTTTTTGAACTTGGTGACGTTGGAGTGGTCGCCGTTGGCCTCTACAAGCTCGGGGGACACGATGGAGTGGGGCACCACTTTAGTGGGGTGGATGCGCAGCCGTGACAGCATCATCAGCGGTCGGGGGTCGCCGGAGCGGCGGCGGTCGCTGGAAGCACGGTGGGACGGGGAAAGCGTCCGCAACGGCAGCAATTGCAGGTGGCGCTTATCGCGCAGGCGGCGGGGGAAGTCGCGCAGGCGGCGGAACACCCCCAGCGGTCTCGGGGTCACCTCCAGGTCAACGGTGGCCATCGTCTGGAGGGCCAAATCTTCTTGTTTCTGCTCTTTGTCGGCGTACTTTTGCTTTGCCTTCTCCGAGAAGAAGATGCGGATAAAAAGCTTCTGGCACTTGTTCCAGAACCGCTCCGTCGCCCGCAGCACCCGGTTCAGGAACCGCTCCCAGCGGGTCTCCTTATACTCGTCGGTGTTGGGGTTGGGGAGGCCTAGAAGCAAGTGCACCGGCAGGTTGTTAAGCTCGGAGTCCAGCACCGCCCGGCGGTAGTCCTCGAACGCGTCCTTGACGGCGGTGATACAGACGATGACGATAAGGGGCACCGCCGCCAACCCGGGGGAGTCGACGCCGAAGATCAGGAACGCCCCGAGAATGATCAAGATGAGGAAGTAGACGTTGGCGACGTTGGTGAACTGGAAAAGGATGTTTTTCGGCAAAAACGTCACCGGGGTATACTTGGTGGTGCGGATCTTGTTGGGCGGGTAGTGGGTCAACGGCTCCCCCTCGGGGTCCCGCATGTCGTCGGGGAGGTCCATGTTGACGAACACCCGTCGCGGGGTCTTGTTGTAGATCTGTTGCATGTAGCGGGGCCTCTCCGAGTACCCTTTGAGGAACCAGTGGCGGCGTATCCTCGCCCCCAACGACGGCGGCTTCGCGTCGAACTCCAGGCGCGTCGTGTAGTGGGGGCCCTCTTCGGCCTCGGGAGGCGTGCTGGTGTCGCCGTGGGCCTTACCAAACCGCATGCTGAGCCAGGGAATGGAGGGTTGTTGGCGGGTGGTGGGTTTGCTGTTATGGAGATGGTGCGCCTTAGAAGCCGGGGCCGAAAATCCCGCATGAGGTGCGCACATGCTGCGGATGTTATATGCAGGACGTTCGTTACTAACACAACCATAGAGATGTAACGTGGGTAGTTACCAGTGGTGTATGTCTCAGTTGGAGTAGCTAATATCGTCCCCCGGCCGATCCGAGCTCTGTGGGGTGATTTTCGAACGCAAATAGTGTTGTCATTCCTACATTACCGACTATCGTGTCTCCGGAACTGGCACCGCGATGGCTCCGCACCCGGCAATAAAGCCGTGCCGGGCTTGTACCGGGGAGCAGGCGCCTTACTCATGACCGCAAACCTCTCTCCGCCGCATCCGCCGGTCGCCACACACCCGCCGCACCGAGGCTCAGACCCTCCCCCCACAGTTGGACACCCTACGGTTGCGCTAGCTGACCATCGGCTGGGCGACCCCCGACTCAACCCCTGAGTTTGAGGCCAGGAGATTATTTCCTGACGGTTTTCCGTCTAGCTTTTTTGACGTTCTTTTTTGACGTTTTTTGATGTATCGGTGTTTGACGTATTTTCACTATAATAAATTTAGAAAGTGCCAAAGGGGATGAGATCTAGACTCTAGGTGCCGAGCGAAGATCTGGTGTCTTCGGCGCCACCGGGATGCACCTTATATCCCTCTCATATTGAGAAGAGGAATTTAATTGTAGTACCTTACATTCGAAGAATAGACTGGAATCTCTACATAAGTGTATCCTGTATGCCAAAAGTGAAGAGGAATTCAGTTCGTAATCTAAGACATTACCTCAGACACCAAATATGATGAGATTTAAATTTAGCGAAGGTGGGTACCAGGCTGGAACCCGCGTCGAACGGGTAATCTGCTCAGAGATATAACTTGCTCGTATAACAAAACATCGGTGGAAAATCCTCTTCTGTGTGGGGTAGCCTTCTTAAGCTTAATTTCGATTTTCTAGCGGGTCATAAAATGGGCTACTAATTACCGCCATTCGAAAAGATTTCCATATGATTTGAAGGATCCTGTCAGTGTAGGTGTGCTAGGCAGATGTCTCTGACCACGCGATGTGTAGATGTCGTGAAATACCATTTGTGATGGCTATGGGAACAGTGAATGAATCACATTGTGGTTGATGTGCTAGGCCCGTTTAGTGAATTGGTTTGAATGACTTGGCAAGTGATTCGCATTGAAGTGGACTAGTCGATGTCAATTGATGCTGAATTGACTGTAATTTGCAAGCATTTTTATTTCTATAGAGTTTAGTTGGAAAAACAATGCATTACCACAATCGACCGTCGAGATAAGGTTTTGAAAGGGAAAATATACTCAGTTAACGTGGTTGATATCATAAAGGGTATTGTTAATGGTACCACCAACAAATCAGTCACCAGTCGTAACGTGTACTCCTCAGCCAACTTAGTACAGTGTTAGCTAGATGGTAACTACCATCGCCACCAAAGACTCGTCACAGGTGATAGTCAATGATTCCTGGACAACGCAAACGACATCCACAAAACGTGATGTAACCACCAGTGACGATTATCACAATGCCACAGGATTTGTCATTCTCTCACCGGTTGTGGATTTGCTGGAGGAATTGGTTAAACTCGGCCTCAGGATCAACTTTAGCCTCTGCCGCTTCATCCTTTGATGGCTTGGTCTCGGCGAGTTCCTGGTATTTCTTCCGCGACTTACGGGCTTTAGCTTGCTTGGCGGCCAGCTTAGCTGCCCCAATCACTGCAGTTCGGCACCCGTCTGGGTTCTGGAGTTCTTCAAGCTTAAGGGCAAGGATCTCGCGGGCCCGCTTGCGGTTCAGCTCCTGTGACCGAGAGTACTGGCACGTAACGACTATCCCCGTCGGCAAATGGGTTAGCTGCACTTTGCTATTGGTCTTATTGATCTTCTGACCTCCGGGACCGCGTCCGCCTTTGAGAAACTTCTCGTCGAGCTCGTCCTCAACAATGAGCCATTTGGGACGTGGGGGGTACTTTGTCTTCTTAAGACAGCACGTGGGGGTGATATGGAGCCAGCGGTTGAAGAGTAGACGGGTGGCGGGCGGTGGTAGCGGCGGAACCAGTAGCCATCTTCCCCACCACATTTAGAGCCTAATGCGACCGCGATTGACGAGTAGTCTCGAAAATCTAGAGCAGAAGATACCAACCCCATGAAACAAGTTGCTGAGCAAATTTTTCAGCATCGATCACATTGACACTTCAAGTTTTGCCCCTTGTTTTTGCCACCTCATTTTGATCAAATTGATAAATATAGGTATACGTCACTATTGATTTCGCAGTGGGGGCTCATCGGAGTTATCACCCGGCACAAACCTTACCCAACACTTCACTCCATTACTGTCGACAAAAATTCAGTCAAAAAAAATTTCTAAGCAGTCCTAAATACTACCAAACAGAAAACTGACCTTACTGTATGCAAAACCAATTAATACCCCCGATTCTCTCGTCTTCTTTCGTTAGTGACGTCACCACTAGCGGGCTCGGTCGCACGAAAAAGTCACCGCCAGACCTCCCTCAGACCTCTCGAGTATGACGCTGACGTCGACCGATCCCGGCGGCAGCACGCCCCACCGGACGGCGCTGACTTCCTCCGAAGTGAATCCGGCAATGCTGCTTGCAGGCAACGTCCAGCAAGACATCCCCCCGGACATGGTGGTGCTTCTCCAGCAGCTCGAACAGGACTTCGCCAACCACGAAATCGACCAGTGGACGTATATCAACCGCCGCGAGGCCATCATGCAACTGGTGCTGAAGATCCACGAGCAGCAGCAGCACATGCAAATGAAGCACCAGGAGTTGGACCCGGAATTATTGGAACCGCCGCTATACCCTCGGATGCTGGGCGACTTGGAGAAGCTGCAGCAGGTGCCACTTACACAGATCTTTAAGCTGCGGGCGACGGTGTCCAAGGGGGAGCCGGCGTTGATTGTATTGGACGGCAAGGGCAACAAGATGAACCAGATCACGTGGGATAAGCTTTTTGCCAAAGCGGTGAAAGTGGCTAATGAAATCCACAATAAGATGACGCTTAAGAACCTGGATACGGTGGTGTTGCTCTACGAAGACGGCGAGGTCGTCGAGTTTGCCATTGCCTTGTTTGGCTGCTTCATCGCTGGCGTCACCGCCATCCCCATCCACCACGACATCAGCATCATGGAGGTGATCAATGTCATCAAACTCACCAACACCAAGCTCCTCTTGTACTCGGAAAGCGTCGCCAAACGGCTAGAGAAGATCCAGACGCCAAACAGCCGTCTCCAGTGGCCCCAGAAATTGGTGAGATGGCGCTCGACCGATTTCGGCAGTGCCAAGAAGCTGGAGCTCGCCGTGTGGAACAAACGCATCCAGGCCGACGCCAACAGCGCCAACTTGGCCTACGTCGAGTTCTCGAGACTGCCTGTCGGTGAACTCAGAGGAATCGCCCTCAGTCATCGTACCATTTTACACCAAATGAATTCATTGAACCAGACGTTGCTGAGTCTTCCTGATGCCGGCACCGAGCTTAAACGACCGTTTAACGAATACCCCCGCACAGTGAAAGTGGTGCTTGCTACTCTCGACATCCGGTTCCTGATTGGTCTCATCATGGGGATGTTGTTTACGGTGTATTCTGGCAATGTGTTGACGTGGGCCCCCTCGCGAGTGATGGAAGTCCCGGGTTTATACGCCAACATCATCTCCCGAGTGCGGGCGTCGCTTTTATTAGCCGATTACTTCAACTTGAAGCGGGTCACCTACGACTACCAGCAACTGCCCAACGCCACCAGACAGTTCTCCAAGACGGTGAGAGTCGATTTCTCTCTGGTGCAATGGGTGTTAGTCAACGCATTGACGATCGACGGCGAGTTTATGGAAATTTTGAGTCATCGTTATTTACGACCGTTAGGGTGTCAGCACCCTGAGAACGCCATCATCCCCATGTTGACGCTTCTGGAATACGGGGGGATGGTCATCTCATTACGTGACTGGCTTGGGGGGCTGGATGGCGATAGCGAGTTGCTGCTGGTACTCATTGATAAGGAAGCATTGCTGCGCAACTTGGTGAATATCGTTGATACCAATCCCCTGGGGTTTGATGATATCTCCCCCGATCTCTTGCGGGTGGACGCGTTTGGGTTTCCCTTGCCTGACGCCACCGTGGCGGTGGTGAACCCAGAAACATTGACGTTAGTCAATAAGGGCGAACTTGGGGAGATTTGGATTGACTCGCCATGTCTCTCCGGAGGCTTCTTTGGTCTTAAAAAGGAACTGAAACAGTTCTTCCACGCCAAGTGTCGAGGTGTTGGTGGCATCAACGACATGGACTTTTTACGCACCGGCCTCCTTGGTTTCACCTTCAACCAGAAGATCTACGTGTTGGGGCTTTACGAAGATCGTATCCGTCAAAGAATCTCGTGGATGGACCAACAATTATACCGCAAGCTCAAAAAGGATTTGGTCATCGGCAACGGGTTCAGATACCACTACTCGTCGCATTTATTAGCCACGTTGGCCCTGGAAGTGAGCCAGGTGTACGACTGTACCATTTTCGACGTGTTCATTGGCCACGAATATTTACCCGTCGCCATCGTTGAGGCCGAAGTGGTGCGTAAATTGGCCGATGAAACTGAAACTGATAAAGCAGCCAACGGCAACCAAAAACAACCGAAAACTGACCAGTATCTGGCCGTCCCCTTAAACGAACCAGTACTCAATCTGATTGCCCAACAGTGCTTTGATACGTTATACAAGCGCCACTTTTTGAGATTATATTGTGTGGTAGTGGTTGATTGTGATACTCTTCCCAAAATCATGAGACTGGGAGGTAAGGAAATCGCTAACATGTTGTGTAAAAAGCGATTCCTCGACGGTCTGTTGCGGGCCGAATTCGTCAAATTCTTTGTCCGTAAACTGATTCTGATGATCCCCCACGGAGAGGATGTCATTGGTGGTATCTGGTCGCCCTACGTGCTGGCGCTTCGTCAGCAACTGTTAGCCCCCTTTGCCAACCAGATCTCGACGATAGACTACCGAGAAAAACTGATTGATGATAAAACCGGGGCTCCGCTTACCGACTTCAAGAGTATCATTGATGTCCTCAAGTTTCGGGTGGCCTCGGGAGGTGATCAGATTGCCTTCCAAAATATTGACAATAGTGGCAAGTCGCTGCTGAAACCGTTAACGTGGAAGAAGTTTGAACAGCGGGTATATGCGGTGTGCAACTACTTCTTGGAGAAAAATATGGTTCGCCCTAACAAATACGTGATGCTCATGTACAGTTTACTGGAAGAGTTTGTCATTGCCGTGTTTGCCTGCTTTTTATGTGGCATCATTCCTGTCCCCATATTACCATTCGATTCAAATCGAATTCGTGAAGATTTCCCTGCTTTCGCTGGTGTACTCAAAGACTTCCAAATTGATGAGATTTTGGTCAATGAAGACGTGGAAAAGTTCCTTAAAAATGGTATTGTGGCTGACTCCATCAAAAAGCTCAATCTGAAGCGGCGTAAGGTGCTCAAAATCAAGAACACGGGTAAACTCACCAAAATGCCCCACTCCTTGGCCCTGTTGAACCTGCGTATCCTGAAATTTCAAGCGCAAATCAACTTCAGAGACCCCCTGACGGTGGCGCTTGTCTGGCTCAACTTCTCCAGTGACCACTACCGGTTTGGCGCCACGTTATCCCACAAACTGATCATGGGGATCTGCAAAGTGTTCAAGGAGACTTGTAATCTTCTGCTGAAACTGCCCATCGTCGGTTGTGTACGTCATGCTGTCGGCATTGGTTTTGTCCAGGCGTGTCTTTTGGGGGTGTATTTGGGTACCACCACCTACTTGCTGCTGCCAGTGAACTACGCCGAAAACCCGTTGGCATTCTACTTAGCGCTTGCTCGCTACAAGATCAAGGACGTGTATGTCACCGAGCAAATGCTTAAGTATGCTGCCATCAAATTCACCCCTAAAGGTTTCAACTTGAACCACTTGAAGAACATGATGATTTCTATGGAAGACCGTGTCGACTACGAGTTCCTACGGAAAATCGCCAAGGTGTTCCACCCCGCGAAATTGACTCCCCTGACGATGCTGACTGTCTACAACCACTTCTATAACCCGATGGTGGCGCTGAGACTGTACGCCACTGTGGCCCCCGTCGAGCTTTACTTGGACCCCGTGGCCTTACGCCAAGGGTATGTTAGTATCGTCAACCAGGCAGACTACCCCAATGCGCTTTTGATTCAAGATCTGGGTATGGTTCCCGTATGTACTGAGGTGGCTATAGTCAACCCTGAAACCCGCAAAGTGTGTCGCGAGGGCGAGTTTGGTGAGATCTGGGTGTGCTCAGAAGCTAACTTATCCAACTTCACCAACGGTCCTGTGGGGCCCAAGGATAACTTTACCGAGCTGCAATTTCACGGCGTCATTGATGGTGGTGACCCTAACATCCAATACTTACGCACGGGCGATTTGGGCTTCTTACACAACATTTCCGTCACCAAGACGTCAAAGTCTCCCAGCACGTCGGCGGTGCCTGAAACCGCTCTGTTTCAACCGTTATTTGTGTTGGGCAAGATCGCCGACACGTTCGAGGTGATGGGCTTACACCACTTCCCCATCGACATCGAAAACACCATCGAACTGTGCCACCCCGACATTTTTACCAACGGGCTGTGTGTGTTCAAATGCGCCGACTTCACCGTGGTGGTGTGCGAGCTGAAGCGGCTGCGGTACTTTGCTCTGTTGGTGCCCTTGATCGTCAACACTGTGCTCTCAAAGCACCACTTGATCGTCGACATCGTCGCGTTTGTCAAGAAAGACAATTTCCCCATATCTCGCTTAGGCACCAAGCAACGGGCGAGATTGGTCGATGCGTGGGTGTCGGGTGAGATTCCCATCCTGGCGCTGTTTGGCGTCAATTACGGGGAAAACCTGATGATCCAGCTAGTCAAGGAGATCGACGTGGTTGCACGCGACCACCCGATCACGGGGTTGCGCAACCCGGCTCTGAGTTATTACGACGACGAGCCCAACGTGTTTGACGACCCCAGCGCTGTCCAGTTGACAGTGCACGAGTAGACGACTTGTCTACTATACTTAATTACGCTAACGAGAAATGAGACACTTATACCCTCTACTAGAGCATTGTAGGCGAATTGAAGGCGAAGACAACGCACTTCTATCATCCTAAACATGACTGTTATCTAAGGAACTGGCCAACGTCGAAGTGTAGACCCTCCAGCAGAACAAACAAAACTGAAGCTTTGAGGAAGGGAGCCAGTATAAATGTCATAGCGGGGAAGTAAGAGTCATCATTGTTAGCCGGCATTCTTGTTGGTTCTCTTGCGTCGCATTCACGCCGTAGCCATGACCTAAACGAAGACGGTGTCAACGACAAATACCACTAAAAGTTGGAACTTTGGAAGGTCCGACTCATAGCCATGATCTTTATCGCGTCCAAAAGCACCATAGACCAAATAGTGTACAATTTTTGGTCAGATTTAAAGGTTAATCGACGGTAGTGGTGCTATACGAGATGGTCATTTGCAGCTGTGAGTCAAGTATCGTGACCATTCAAAAGACCTATTGACAATCAGCTCAATGTCGGAAAGGCAAATACCAACTCTCCACGGATACAGACTAGGAACGGTTAGCACTCCATGAAGCGGCACTTGTCGTAACCTCAAGTTTTCAAGCAGCACACCCGTCGGTAGCCCCTCTTAGTGCCAAATAACACATGATGATCTCCGTCAGTGCATCTAAAGTTCGATATTTTCAGCTCCAATAGCTCTCACTCGTCGGCCCTCCACTGACCCATTGTTGCTCGCATCAGGGACACTCCGTATACAGCGCGCGTCTGTACTTGACACCTCATCTTAGGTAGTCATCGATGCCACTTCAAATCACAGAAGTAAATATCCATGGGCAACATCCACCTCTAGTGATCAAATGTTACCCCATAAAAGACCCCTGCATCTCCCCTAGACGCGAGCCTTCTCTTGGTAGTAACGGTCGGTGCTTTCGCCTCGTGCGCGCTAACGTGTCCGGAACCACGCAGTACTCCACGTCTTCTCCACTGAATGCTGTCCCGCTACTCTGCTGCGGGCGCCGCCCACCAACGAGACATGCGGACACAGCTTTTCGCTCCCGGGGCCACCCTGTCCAAGACGCCGCTGAGGACGCTGAGCCCCTACGAGGCGGTGCCCCAGGAGCTGGCCAAGCACCACGAACTGTACTTGGCGCTGCTTGAAGCCGGCAACAACGACGAGATGGACCTCATGGGCGAGAAAGTCAACATGCTCAAGAACTTGGGGTTGCGCATGGGCACCGAGATCAACAAGCTGATCAAGCTCAACGACGAGATCACCAACTCGTTCGAGCAGGGGAAGGTGACGTTGAAGAACACCTACAACAAGATGGTAATTATGAGTCAGCGGGCCGGCATTACTTGGCGGATGTGGGCCACGGTGTTTGCCATCGTGGTGTTCTTCTTCCTCTACGTGTGGATCAAGTAAACCCGCCCCAACCATCATGAACCTTAATGTTGACAAACGACTACACATGACCATTTTTTAAACCGTTAGACGTTGGTGAATACATAATGAAACACGATAAGTAGAGGATCTTACAAATATTGTTGTGAGTGTCGTATTTGGTGATGGTATGTATTGTTTAGTAATCCTCGAGGTGTTGCTTGAGGTTGGAGATGGAGAGGATGCTGCGGTTATCGTCGTTATCGGGGGGCGAGCCGCGTTTATAGAACTCGCCCGTGGCCACGGGGAGTAAGATCCCGTTGGCCGAGAACGACGTCACCAGGAGGTTATTCCGGCCATCGTAGGCCAGATTGATTTCGGACAAAGCCAGCGGGGCCAGGTACTTCGCCGCATCAAGCTTGTTCTTCTTTATCGGCACTGCCTGACCACTCAATGATGTTTTGAGGATCAGTCGTTTCGGTTTCAACGTGTGGTGGGAAGGACGGTGCTTCGGCGTGGGCGAGTTGTCTTTCTCAAACAGGACATCGGCATCCGATAATAAGGGGCTACGAGGCGTGGCCGCCGCCGACGATGTCGATTGGCGAGGCGGCAGAAGGTCTAGCCCTTCGGAGTCGACGGTCTTCCAGATGTCGTCGTCACTGCCTCGTTGCAAGGGCAGGGTCTGCGGCGGCGACGGCTTCACTGGTGAGTGACACGGGGGCGTTCCGGGAACATTCTCAATATCAGCAATGTTGTCACTGAGCATTTCGAGAGCTTTGATGGCGGGGGTGGCCTTAGCACACTCACACGGCGGGTTCTGCTGGTGGTGTTGCTGGAGGTCGTTTTTGCGGGCTTGAGCCTTGACGAAAGTGGCACTGGTAATGGGGTCACCGTTGATACGGAGCTTTTTGAAGTGGGACGTCTGGAATGTCTGTATCGCCGTGGGCAGCAGTTTTATCGAGAGAACGCTGGAGAACGGGTTGGGGTTCAGGAGTTTGGGGATCGGGTCCACGTATTTGGGATGAGACATGAGCGACGAATATAACAAGTTGATAGGGTTATGACTGGCAGCACTGTTATTGCGGGAGGAACTAAAGCTTCGCAGCGTCTTTTTCCGCCGGTACCGGTTAATAGACTGAGCCATGAACTCCTCGAATTGTTGGGGCGACATTGGTTCCTGGCTTTCCACTTTGACGAACGGTTTCCGCGGTGTACGTTTCGTAGCACTGAGTAAAGGAGACTGGATGCCATTGAGGGACGATGATGTCGATGTCATCGGTTCCAACGGGTCAACCAGGGAGTTTTGTCGCGGGAGTGGCGTTTGCGAAGGTGATAGTGATGGCAGCGACGGTTCCGGCGACAGCGACGACTCCGACGCCTTGGTTGGCGATAGTATGGGTTCAGGAGAATTGTCGGTTATAGGTGATCGCAGCCGTTCCGGTTCGAGGGTAAACGATGGTGGTTGAGGTGTGAGTTCTCTTACCGATGTTCTCGCAGAACTTAGCGGTGACTGGTCGGGCGACTGGTCAGTGTTGGTAGTCGTCGTCTGTAATTGAGGGTGGTCCACCGGTTCGAGGGTGTATTCCGGTGACACCAGGGGACGGATGCCATTGGCAGAATTGCCCGAATCTCCTCCATTACAGTATGGCTTATAAGTACACGGAGACTCAGGCTCAGTAGTAGTGGGTTTCCGCTTCATAAGCTGGGCGAGTTTGGGGAACCGAGCCGGGTCAAACTCCACCGACTCCAATCGGTTGAGCACCGCTTTTAGCCTGGTATTAGTCGTAGTAGTAACCATCAACAACTCATTCACTTCGGTGCCGACAGCGGCGATCGACGCCGGCAGCGGCAGCGCCTGCGCCATACGCTTAGTCACCAGCTTCGTCATCTTGGCCACCTTGATGTTCCTCATCTGGATCTGCTGTTCCCTCGTCAAACTGCGCCTGAATTCGTCCCGGACATCCTTCTGGTAGTTGCGGCTCACGCCCACCATCAGATCGACGACGTCCTGGGTTTCCGGGGCGAGCGAGGCGAGCACCAGGTCCAAGCGGAACTGGTCGGCGGCGGGGATGGGCGGGGTGTCGACGCTAAACTTGTAGGTGGACATGGAGTGTGGTGGTGGAGTATAGTGGTGGTGAAAGCCCCTGTTTTCAGGGCGGTGGGGGGCGGGGAACCGTCTGCGTCTCTGCTGCCAGGCCTAGACTAGGGGGACACTGAAAAATCCCCAGAGGACGTGGTTATGTGCAGGAAGTAAACGGAGGAGAGACGGTTTTTGTGGAGTAAACCAACGTTGCGGGAAACCATTGCCAACCAACGAAAATGACAAGCCACCAAAACTAAAATAAAAAAGAGTTGTGGAATTTAGCCACAAAAAGCGGGTATGTATCATTAGTCAACTATAGTGGTCGCCGTTGCTGCCTCCTTGCTGGGTTTGCGTCATAGATAGGCAGCTGGGGTCATGCAATTGCCCGCGAGTAACACCCGTGCTGCAAAAAGTGCTAAACCCTCGTGCTGCAAAAACGACTAGAAACTCTGATGCGTATAATTTTCGAAGTAAAATGACTAAAAAATAGTAGTAGCGGAACTAATAGCGGTCGTCGACAATGTGGGTGTCGCCAAAGGGGTCGCTGCTGACGGTGTCGCTGGTGAGCTGGCGGGCCACTGGTTTCGGCGGCCGGGGCGGCGGCGCCCGCAACGTCATCGATTCCATCGCCTTCAGCGTCAGCTCGGCCGCCTTGTCGGCTTCGTCGTCGCTGTCGCTTTCAGTGTAGTAGCTTTCGTCGCTGCTGGAGGCGTCCATGTTGTCGTATTGATGAGTGTCGACGATGCCGCTCATGCGGTCGTAGCGCTTGAACGCGTCCACCAACAGCTCGTTGGCCGAGATCAACGCCCCTAAGAACTCGTCGTCCATGCGCTGGTTCTCTCTCAGCTTCGTCTCGGGGTCGCCAGCGCCCACAAACTGGATGTAGCGCAACACTTTGCGGCGGATCCGCTTGCACTTGTTGAACTCCGCCGTCGCCTGGGCGTTTTCTGTAGGAAGCTCGCCGGGAGGTAATGCTTTGAGGGTATTGGTGAGGTTGGTGACGGCGGTGTGGCAGTCCAGAAGCGTGTTGCGGATCTTAGGCGCCTCCACCTTGTAGTTGATCTGGGGGATCTTGTACTCGTCGTCAGCGTAGCGAGAAGAACGAAACAACCCCCTCTTCCGCTTTTTCTTCTTCGGCTTGGGCGGGTCGACGCTAGGCTTCTTCAGCCGGGGACGCAGCGGCGGTGCCGGCGGCGGCAGCGGCAGCGGCAGCATCAGTGCCGGCTCCAAGTCGTCGTCGCCACTGTCAAATACGTTCTCCTGAGAATCGAGTCCATCGTTGTAGCCCCGCGACCGACTCAGCGATGGCTTATTTCCGGGGACGTAGTTCCACAATTTGGGCATCAGCCGGAACTCGGGAATATCCAGCAATTCGTGCTGCCAGCCGAGAGCAAGCTCTCTCGCCGCCCGCTGGACACGAGAACTATAGGTACCGCCATCACCAGCGGTGCCCCGACCCGTGATCACCCCTTTTAGCACCTCATTTAACTTATCGTCATGGACGACGGTGGAGCCAATTGACAGCCCCCCGTTGAGCACCAACACCTCAAGAAGGCGGATAGCCCTCACCTGGACGGGCACTTGGTCGCCATACTTGATTTGTTTGCGTATTGCCCGCGCCACCTCGGTGGCGCCGGTGGTGGGCTGGATCTTGATCAACGGGAGCAAGTCCGCCAATTGCAGCTCGACGGAGTCGTCCTCAAGCTCATCGTTGAAATGGGGCTGGCAGATCTGGTTCACCTTGACGGTGATGCTGGTTTCGGGACGGCTCCCGAAGAGTGGCATGGGATTGGGAGGGAGATAGCTACACGGGGTCAGGTAAGCCGCACCGGCGAGATTTCGCGCAACCGTGGGGGGGGGGCACACGGCTAACCAAACACGAGCGCGAAACCCGAGATTAGAGGGGCAGCTGGGAACTGAAGTTCAAAGAGTGATTGTTTCTATCAGAGATTTTATGTCAAATTATCTTTGATAGGAAAATTTCACTTCGTATAGTACCATTCTTAATGATTATAGCCGCTAGTTTTGTTATTGTGGACTGGTTAGGGGTGCTGGTGTTGGTTATGGATGGTTGCCAAGCCCGTGCTATTGTCGCACAAAATTGTTACCGACATAGCTACGAGCAACCAGCACCGAACGAGAAAAAAAAAAAATAATTGACGCCGCGACCACACGATAAGGTATATTTAGAAAGTGTGGTGGCATTTTGAGTAATGAGTCGTGTTTGTTTACCCATCTGACCCTTTCACACCCCATTCGTGTTTAAGAGCACCTAAAGCGGAGTTATGCGGATAACTCCAACAATTTTCCAGCTTGACGCTTTCGTAAATACGCCAGTTCACCCGTATTTGTGAGGGTATCGAATGCTACAACCAAAATAGCAAGTCCTGAAGCTCCCGAAAAGCCAGGTACTCGTTTGATTGCAGCAGACGTTCCATCTCGAAAGAATGAGCCTCAACTTGAAATTCAACTGTAACAATTTTGTCTGAAGCTGACGCAGCAGGGAGTGTTCAACGTACACATACACACCGCAAGTATTGTGGATGTTACACGTTAACACTTATACTTAGCGGCATTCTGTGGATGATGGCTACCACCTTATTTCAGGAGTGACTCGCCACAGTCGCACGGCTCCAAGTAATACGAGGTTAGCCCCAAGCAGTATAAAACCAAACTAACCAACCCCGTAACCAACCGAAAAATGCTTTTCCATTTCCATTACCTCCCAAAACAAAGATTCATTCCCATGGTCAACTTCACTGCGACCTCCGGGGATCACGACAACAGTCCTGAATTGACAAAGGAAACTGACCACAAGGGTCGCCTTGAGACCAAGTATGAAGGGTGCTCCATCTGTACAGCTAAAGAGGGCACTGTCCAGGTGAAGTATTTGTGATTGCCACTTGCTGATTGTCAAATACGGTGGGGTTTAGTAATTGAAATTTAAATGCAACTGTCTTCGACATTGTAGCTGTGAGGGCACCGAATTGATGTCATCTTCAATGCGCTTGTTCTTGTTGGTGAATTCGAAGGATGTGATCCATATTTGGTTACATCTTCGGCAGGGTCTCATGATTGATTGGAGTTCTTTCGGATTCATGAACGCCAAATTGCATCTCCACTAACTGAGATTAATCCCAGTATCGGAGGACAGCGAGCATAGGAGCACGTCCCCACGGGGCACCTTGTCAATATTTAGCGGCGATTTGGGAGTCCTGTATACTCTGTGCCCCTTCGATGCGTTAACAGTTAGCGTTGCCAGGATATAATTACGAATGCAAAGAAAGCAGTATCAACGGTGACTAGGGGATACATTTTGCCACGCAGTTGTAAACTCCACTCAAACGGGATCCGACTCAGAATTGAACTGGGCATCAATTGACTGCCAATTGGCTGAAGATCGCTGTGGTTTTCCGAAAATGTAGAGATAGGGGTGCCGAACAACAGCCAGGGGCGCGCAGTGGCTAAACCTGCAACCGACAACGCAATGACAGTAACAGTAGCTAGTGGTCGAGAATGAAAAGCGGACTTTTTATGAACTGATTGCTGATGCTCAACACTTAAGGAGTGACACTTGAAAGCCGGTAACAAATGCGATTTTACGTTACCCGGTTTCGTTTGTTCGTATACCTTTGGTCCGATTGTCTTTTTAGACACAAAATGACAGGGTTCATGCGGGCAGGGTTGATCCCGGAAAAACCCAATATAAAATGGAAATTGCGGAACAGCTTATCAGTCAACTTTCACTGTGATGTTAGTGTTCAACTTGTTGTTGTTTTGTTCTTTGGCTGCTGCGGTATCCATCCCTTCGGAACCCATCGACCTTCTCGCCCTCGATAAGCGGGCACCGGAAGGGATCGTCGTCGCTGACTTGGGCCTCGACAATAACTTTCGGTACTCAATGGCGGTTAAAGTTGGCTCTGAGGGTAAGCTGTTCAACCCGGTGGCCGATACGGGCTCGGTGATCACCTGGTTCCCCAATGACGACGACTGGGCGGCTAAATCAACAACCCTCGTCAACACCACCGAGACGTTTTCCGTGGGCTACGTCAATGTGAAACCGGTGCTTGGATACTATGTCAACGACACGTTGGCGTTCGCTGATGGTGAAACCAAGGGGTTCAAGTTTGGCGTCGTCGACTCTTCTAGAGCTAGTAGACAAGGGATCGTGGGGCTTGCACGGAAATCGTACACTTACGTACCGTTGCCAGTATACATGCACGACAGCGGTACCATTGACGATGCTGTGACGTCAATCACTTTCAGTTCGAAGCAGAATAAGGGTAAGCTTGTGTTTGGCGGCTACGACCGAGCCAAGGTGGGGTCTGCCTGGAGTGTACACCCTGACCCTAAGCAGTTCAAGGTGCCCATCACCAACGTCACCGTTGACGGCACCACGTTTAGTCCTCAAGGGAAAGACGCCGAGCCCATTGTCGTTGATACTGGTGCCGGTGGCTCGTACATCCCGCGCCTGATCATTGAGCAGATTGCCAGTGCTTATAAGAACCCCCGAAATGCTAGTCACCGCTACTACGTGAGCTGTGACCTTCCTGAGGGGCTGTTCAAACTTGGGCTCGGCGATTTGGTGTTGGACATCCCGTATAAGGACTTTGTCAGCAAGCATGCTGACGATGCCACCACGTGTCTGTTAGGGGCTGCTGCCTCCGAAGACTCCAACAATCTTCATCTCATCGGTGGTGCTATCCTCCAACACGTGGTATCGGTATTTGACTACACCAAGGGCGAGGTGAGAATTGCCAATTATGTCGATGCCGACCACGAGGATTTTGTCAAGTTTTAGCAAAGTAGCAGGCAATAGCTAAGTATTGGACCAATAAGTTTCTCAAGTTCGAGGATTTTTCCAAGAAATAAAGAATAAACCATCATCAATTCGACCCATTTAAACCAATAAGAGTGGAGAATTATGGTAGCAGTACCGTCCAGTTATTCACAATCAGGACGAACAGACAAATCATTCACTCCTGTCAATACTCAACACATGGAATTGTGTTTTGGAGTACAACTGAGATAGTCAAAATTAAACCCGTTTGAACAAATAGATCATTTTTTGGACATCATGCTAGCGTCTACCCCTTACTCATTAAGTTTAGTCAACAAATTGAGGTTCAGTTGTCAGTATTCGTCAGCATTTCATCGGTTTCCGTCTCTGCCTAACTCTCTCCACCAAGTGGTTTTGTGGCCACTCGAGCGCGCCACAATGTATAAGCCATCCGAGCACCAAGCCGCCGGCCACGACGGGTGTCTCACCGATGCTGACGAGACGCTATTCATCAAGTTGACCTCGCCCCAGGAGGTGGAGTTTTACACGGCAATCATGGCCCAGGACCTGGAGCGGGATGACAGCGACGACGTGCCGCTTCTGGCGTGGATGCCCCAGTGTATGGGGCTGTTGATGCCGGGAGACGTCACCAGCCAGCCGGCCGCCAAGCCCGACCAGGTCTACGTGGTGTTGGAAAACCTCTATGCTGGTTTCAAGCGCCCCTGCATCATGGATATCAAGCTAGGGGCCAAGCTCACCGACGACACCGTCACCGCCCCCGAGAAGATCGAGCGGCTCCGGAAAGTGAGTGACGCCACCACCAGTGGTAGCCATCACTTCCGCGTCTGTGGCATGAAGCTTTACAACCAGAAGTCGGAGGAAAAGCCCTCTATCGTTGGTGGTCTTGACGATACCGTAACCGTGGTCAAGGATAGGGCCGACGACGCCTATCTCGAGTTTAATAAGTTTTACGGACGTCAATTGACTCTGGATACGGTGGTGGATGGGATCAAACAGTTTTTCGGTCCCATTCTCGTTCATGGGCCGTCGCCCCAGGCCAAGCTTGTTGTCAAACGCCTAGTGCAGACATTCTTGAAGCGGTTGCAGCTATTATACAATACTTTGCTTGACTACGAAGTGAGGATGTTTTCGGCGCTGCTCTTATTCATGTACGAGGGTGATTTAGGCCGATGGCACCTAGACGATCCGGTTGACGATGCCCACATTTTGGTGGACGACGACGCCTACGACTCCGCTGACCCACTACTCGCTGACCGCCGAATTGCCGATGACGACGAGGAGGAGGATGACACGACAGACGCCACACCGGCAGCACGGTTGTCCCAACTTAATTTGATTGATTTCGCTCATTCGAGAGTGACCAAGGGTGAGGGACACGACGACAACGTGATTGAGGGCGTGGCCAAGCTCATTGACGTGTTTACCGCTATTGACGTCTCGATTTAAGGATTTTGGTTATACTTTCTGTCCGCATAGCGTCGTATGCTCGACTTCCCTTGAAACCTTAGTCATGGAATTCCTCCCAATGTGGGGGTTGACTTGCAGGAAGAGACAAAGTTAAACAGTACATTAGGAGGCATACCCCGTTAAATCTTCCATCCCCATTTACCATGTCGACTACCCAGCGCCGCATTGCCGCTGGTTACCGCTCAGTGATTACAACGCCGCTGTACTTGCGCATTTTGGAACTCAACCCCTATGCCGACTTGCGCTTTGTGTTTGGCATGATTGTGGACCTTGAAACGAGCGTTCTCGGCAAGGATGTCACGGTGTATTCCCCAGTCAACCTTTTCTCTCCCCGAACGGGCTGACGCCAACGCTAACCACGGTTGATGGCGCGGTGGTTTTCTGGTTGAACCAGCAAATTCTGGAGCTGCTCGCAAGTGGCAAAGATCGAGAGACACGGTCAACGCCATTTTGGCAGCGATTGACCCAAACGAACCCATGGCGGCTGTGCTCAGAGGCGTGCTTGACGAATGGAGCGCCGCTCAACAGCGCGAACTCCATGGCTTTGTTGATGCGGCCGATCTCACCCCTGAAACCTGCCAGATGATCAAGGCGGACTTGGCTGATGTGGCGCCGTTTACGACCCCTTCCCCTGAAGTTTTGCGTAACCGAATCGCTCTGGCCCTTCGTGAACACCTCGAGGGCGAACAGATCTCTCTGGAAATGTTGAATGTGTTACTGTTGGTGCTTAAGCTGATTGTCGCCCAACTAGACAAGGCCATGGATGCTATCAGATAGTTAATTTAAGCATAAATGATTGGATTTCTCGTCGGCCACCAACTCTCGCTCACCAATTTTGTCACGCCATATTAGTTTGATGAGTTTTTTCATGGTAGTGGTCAGTGTTTGTGCTTCCTTGTTGTCGGTTTTGATGAAACTGTGGAAAGCATATATAGGGCTCAGAAACCCATGTCACAGGTGAGTGCCGCCATCCACTTTTAAATCACACAATCGTCTCGATGCCAGGCTTTCTTGGAAATGTCTGCCAACGATTACGACCACCAAGTCGTGGCTGAGTACATAAAGCAAGTCGAGGAACCAATGTTGGAGGTGATAATCGTCTGGAAAGCGAAATCATCAGTGAACAATTTTCTTGTGAATATGGAGCAAATGAATAAAATGCTGTATAGTTGATATAGTATAAATCATCGACTAATGAACCATAATGACAGCTGAAGTCTACACAGTATTTAATATGTAAGTGATACGTTTTGATTTTTAAGCTTGATAATCTAATTAGAATTAGTTATGATTATTGTGAGAAAAGATAATACTGCAAGCTAGCCACTGAGTGTTTATTGAGACTGGCGGAAGCCAGTGTCATTCATTCTACTATGTACAAGCTACTTCTTGTGGCGTTTGACAAACCCCCCCGTCGACATCTCGCGCTTCTTGTGCAACGCCTCCAACTTGTTGTTGGTGTCGCGGGCCAGCTTGATCGCCGAGTCCTTCAGCCGCTTCACGAACCCTTGGTACCACTCGCTGATGGTCTGGGGCTGCTTGGGAGCGCCCTCGACAATGGGGGGCGCCACCATTGGCGGCAACTTCAACAACTTGCGGAAGCCAGCCAGACGCAAGAGCGTCGTCTGCACCAACGACAATACCGAGTTGGTGCAGAAGTAGAGCACCACCGCCGCCGAAAACGACTTGGTGATGAAGATCGACGCGATCGGCAACGCCATCATGAGCTTCTTCACCGGCTCCAGCATGGTCGAGCCCCCGGTCTCACCCCCCTTTCTGATCATCAACATCACCACCGCGGCAGTGATCGCCTGCAACCCCAAGTAGGGGTCGACCTGGGTCAAGTCGGTGAACCACGCCGTCCCCTGGGTCTCAAACCCTTCGACGTTGGCATTACCCATCTTTCTCAACGCCTGGAAGAACCCGTAGGCCACCGGCAACTGGAGCACGGGCAACATCTGGTGCAGCATGTGAATGTCGTGCTTTTTGAGGATCTGCTTACGCTGGGTCATCGCCTGGTACTGTTCCTGAGGCAGCAGCGCCTCTCTCATCGCCTGCATCGCCGCGTCGAGCTCGGGCTTCACCGGCATCATCTTGGCGGCGTTGGCCAGCGCCTTGGCGTACAACGGGAACATCACCGTTCTCACGGCCACGGTGGCGACAACAATCGTCGCCCACCACGGCAAACCCGTGTACACGTGGGACGCCTCCAAAAGCCGTTCCACCATCGCCGTGGGACCCCACCCTTGAGCGAGGCCAATCAGCTCCAAGTAGCCGATCTGGTCGCTGTGCAAGGTAGTCTCGGGAATAGCGGTGGGGTGGTGTTCAAAGCCAAGCAACTTGTCCAGGATCTCGTCCTCCAAGTGGTGGAGTTTATCCGCCACCGGCGACGACGCTTGCGCCAGGGCCAGGGCCAGAGCCAGGGCCAGCTGGGTCAGGTTGAACCGGAGCTGGGGTGTCCGTGCCCCTCGGAGGGGAGCGAGCGCCGCCGCTGCCGGCCGTATCGCCGCTCGGCTGCCGTATCCAACCAAGCGTAACATCGTGGAGTTCGTGTTAGTGCGCTGGGGCAATCAGTGCACCAGTGAAAAATTTCACCGCTGCGAGGGAGACCAACCTGAGTATACTGTAACGTCTTTAAATGAACTACTAGGATTGACTGTAGTCTCGATTATGGCTCAAGAGATGACTTAGAGAAAGTAGTGTCAATGAGTATCCAGGTTCGCCTACAGCTCCTCAGGTTAAGCTGGTAGCCACAATAACTCTGATTCGCTAAACAATTGATTAACTTAAAGACTATGATATAATTGTACTCAGCAATAGTGGGGTTGTTGTTCCAAGAACTGATCAAAGAGTTATATTTAGTTTCTATCAAAGGAAAGATAGGATCATTTGTGCTAGAAACAATAACCAGCTATTTGGTTTGGTAAAGTTGTTGCAAAAAAGCAGCTGTCGGTTGGGAGCCTGGTTCAACAAGGAACGACGATTTTGATTTTCTGCTATAGTAGTTCAGCAGGGAGGTGGAACGCCATAAGCAAATCATCCGCCTATAGACGATTCTCGGTAAACTCTGCGATAATCAGTAAACATACTAACACTGAAAACTTCCTTGATTGTAGAGCTTCCAAATTTATCACGGGAACTCCAGATAAACTCGACAGGGCCATCGGTGCGCGGCATGGCGAGTCGAGGTCTCAGCCGCTATGGACGATGGCGTCTCCCCCGTCTACTCCACACCAAACACTCGCCTGAAGCCGACTATGACACCCGCAAAGACGACATCAACCTGAGCTGGTTCCCCCCCATCGCCAGCACGCGTTCCCCGCAAGTGGCGCTTCTCCGGGTGCCTCATTTCAACGCCCATTTCTCCACCACCGACTTCGCTCAATGGCCCCAGCAACGGTCCCCGGACTTCTTCCGCGTCGAAGGCAGGGTCGGCGCCATCAGAAAGTCCGGCAAGGGGATGTACTTCATCGACTTGTACCAGGATGACGCCAAGGTGCAAATCGTGGCCACCAACAAGTTGATGGGGTTATCGCGGGACGAGTTTGAGGAGACCCACGGTATATTGAAGACGGGTGATTGTATTGGCGTTGAGGGCCAGGCCGGGCGCACTAACACCGGCGAGCTTTCGCTTAAGGCACGAGCACCCGTCGCCATGTTGGCCCCGGCGCTGCGGTTACCCAATAAGCTTAGCGATAAGGGGCTAATTAACGCTAACCGTGCTCTCTACTATCGAGTGGACCCCCAACTGAAACAGCCTATCGTCGTCAAGTCCGAGTTGTGTCGCGAGTTCCGCCGGTTCTTCGACCGCCACGGGTTTTTGGAGGTGCAAACGCCGATCCTCAGTGGTCCCGCCACCGGCGCCAACGCTAGAGGATTTCACACTACCGATATCCACGGCACCCAGCTCCTGTTGCGGGTAGCTCCCGAGCTCTGGTTGAAAAAGCTTGTTATCGGTGGCTTTGATAAAGTGTTTGAGATTGGGTGCAACTTTAGGAATGAGGGCATCGACGCCACCCACAACCCTGAGTTCACCCTGTGCGAGTTTTACCAGTCGTACACGCTGCTTGACGAGCTCATGCTGATGACGGAACAGCTTTTCGCCCAGTGTCAGCAATCGCTTCAGCTGCCGGCGCTCGATCCACTTACCCGCTCCTATAAACGAGTCGAGTTTATCCCCGGGATCGAGGCGGAAACCGGCCACCCATTACCAGCTGAACTCACCCAGCCGAATCTCCACGACTACTGCCGGTTAGTGGGCGTCGACGTGAAACCCACAGAGCTGCCGGCCCAGATGTTGGATGCGCTTTCGCTGACGTTTTTGGAGCCCATATCTCTTCGACCCGAAAACATAAATCATCCAGTGTTCATCTACCATCAGCCTGAGGCAATGAGTCCGTTAGCTAAGGGCACCACTAAAGTATACGGCGACCGCACCTACAATATCTCTCTCCGCTTCGAGTTATTTATCAACGGTAAGGAGTACGTCAATGCTTACGAGGAAGAGAATGACCCTAGTGCCCAGGAGAGAAAGTTCAGGGAACAACTCTCGTTCAGCGACCAGTTTGGCGACGACGAGTCCCTTGTGCCCGACTGGCGTTACCTCGAACAAATGGAGTATGGCCTTCCCCCTACGGGTGGCTGGGGGTGTGGCATCGACCGCCTAGCCATGCTCTTCGCTGGGTGTGATCGTATCGAACAAGTGCAAACGTTTGGTACTGTCGATGATGTGATCAAGCAGTGATCTTGTACATAGCATTATACACATAATTGGTATTGAGACCATAATATGAATATTTCCTACTATTCATATATTCTCGTTTCCATCCGATATCAATTCAGACAATTATGGGATGTTTCGACCGATGGTCTATTCAAAATTCTGAGGCCCTTGCCAAACATACCATAGCAGATGTGATTCATGAGGGTAGTGCTAATTGAGCTGCTATGAATGCTGCTGCTTGTGGTGTATTAAAGATCTCCGAGTAAATATTGGGTACGATCGAACTGCCTGTTGCAACTACTAGAAGCAGTGGTATATGATTCGACTCACTTTTGTCTAGTACAATTGTCTCCTAATCTTTCTCAGGAGTAACTCGTCGTGGTGTAGTAGCTCTTAATTATTGCCACCGACATCCAAGCCTTCAACCAAAGCGCTAAGAGATAGCTCCCCAAGAAGACAGATACAAAATGAGTTAATGATGAGACCTCTTGATGGATAACAATTCGAGTAACTTACAATCCCCGTAACTCTACATATAATCAAAAATGCAAATGAGAAAACTTCATAGATTTGTTCGGGCTTTCTTTCCCGGGAAAGCCGAAAGTCAAACACTGTCTTGAGATCCTCAAAGATTTGCTGGAACGTGGGTGCGTCTTAATTAATGATAGCGTCCTGCAAAGATCTATGCTTCTCCGGGAAGTACTTCCTGTTAAGCATCTCACAGAACGTCACCCACCAAAAAAATCAAATCTTTTGAGTGTCCTTGATGTAATTTTTACGGTCATGACAGCGATCGAATTCATAAATGGTGCACTTTACGCACTCGAGGAGTTTATCTCTGCTCCAGCTGTTGCTTTGGTCCAAGTGACAGTTATAGTCACTCTGCGCACGTGCGGTTCTGACATGGATGCAGTAGCTGCAACAGTGCCGTCGTCGACTTGTTGTTGAAGTCGAGCGATCGCCTGTTTCAACTGGTGGTTCTCCTCCTTGAAAACTTCTTCTATCGTCAAGACTTCCTCTTTGAGCAGCGCGATCTCCTGAAAGAGTGCCGTGTCCTCTGATGCCGTTTCCGCGGTACTGGCATCAACTGGTACCTGGTGCTGGCCCAATGGTACGTCTCTCACCGGAGCCGGCGCCATCGAGGCGAGTTCGGGGTTCAATTGGGTAATGGTACCCGGGAAAGATCATAATCGGTAGGGAAAATCCTAGCAAGCGGCAGACCAACTAAATTTACAGTGCCCCCGCCGGTTTGTAGCTGGAACGTGCAGGTTCCCGTCTTTCGCATCGATGCCGCCGCTGTCAGTTAGCGTAAGGCGAGAATGGAGCGAAAAACACCACTAAATCACAGCCATTGGCCTGAAAAAATGTGATTTACGGAAGAATTACCTCGTCCTGGACTACCTCATTCCGATAAATCATCAGTTTGACGACGCTTACGGAAATACATCGTCGCACTCAACGTATCAGGGTGGAATCAGACCGACACAACTGTAGTCGCTGTGGTCACGACTACACGCCCCCTCGACACCAATTGACAACCGCTTAGGGAAAAACATAGGCACAGCCATCTCAGGACTGATCAGGTACCCACCAATAGTGGCATCCTTCCGGTCCTGACCTTGCCACTCCAGTATCTGACCTTCCCTCCTTATTCCCACCACTTCCAAACTAATCATGGCCGAAATTCCAAACCACTGGTTCCACAACCCGGAGTTAACAACGCCATTCTCCCCCGTGTCTAACATCACCAACCATCGCCACGGCTTACTCAATCAACAAAACGTTCGGTTTTTAATAAATATCATCTCTATTTATTTGTGTAAGCGCCCAGCAACAATTATACCAATTCGGCGTCGTCATACACCGGCTCACCTTCAGCCACTTCCACTGCCTCGGCGGCACCACCAGTCATATCCGCATCGTCACCACCG
The DNA here is from genome assembly GCA_030674695.1 of Diutina mesorugosa. Taxonomy (NCBI): domain Eukaryota; kingdom Fungi; phylum Ascomycota; class Pichiomycetes; order Serinales; family Debaryomycetaceae; genus Diutina; species Diutina mesorugosa. The sequence continues at coordinate 34,287 of JAKUAI010000077.1, forward strand.
CCGCCAACTCGGCGAGTGGCGTAGCTAATCGCCAACGGTCTGCCACCGTAGTTGTAGCCGTCCAACAGCTGGATCGCCAGCAGAGCAAGCTCTTCCAGGTCAAATTGCACCACGGCGGTGCCCAGCAGTTGGCCCCGCTGGTTAAATTGAAGTTCAGCTTTGACCACACGCCCGACGGTTTCAAACAAGTCGAACAAATCGTCTTGCGACGTTTCAAACGGCAAGTTACCAACAAAGATGGTGTCGCTGGGGTCACCCTGGCCAACAACACCCTCGGTGAACTCAGTATTGGAACCTCTGATCCCCCGTTCCTTTGGTGGGCGCTCGCGGGTTTGAATGCGGCCACCGTGGCCAGGACGAGTGTCGAGACGACGGCCGCCGATCTGGTAGCCAGCGAACCGTTCAATGGCCCGTTGTGCCTCTTCTTCGTTGGAGAAAACTACCGTGCCAAACCCGCGCAGACGGCCGGTGCCATCGGTGCGGATTTCCACCAGCTCCACCTTACCTGCTTCCAGGAAGAGGTCGCCGAGCTCGTCGCGGGTCACTTGGAACGGGATGTTGCCGATAAACACTTCGGGAGTGATGGGGCCATCGTAAATAGGGCGATCATTGCGGCGCTCACGGCGGTCATCGCGGCGGTCATCACGACGATCGTCGCGGTCGTAGCGGTCGCCACGACGGCTATCACGGTCGTAGCGGTCACCACGGCGATCACGGCGGTCGCCGCGGTCGTCGCCGTCGTCGCCATCGCCACCGGGAGGCGGGTAGTCCTGGCGCACAAAGATTTCCCGCCCGTTCATCACCTTGCGGTCAAATAATCTGATGGCGCGGTCGACGTCATCTTTGGAGGCAAACTCCACCGTGGCCATCCCCTTTGAACGCCCGCGCGACGTCACCACGTCGGCACGAATCACGTCAAACTGCCCCCCCTCGGCCTCCTCAAACATCCGCTTGACATCAAACGCCAGCTGGGTGTAGGGGATGTTGCCGACGAAGATCAGGTTGTCGTAATTGCGCACACTCTTGTTGCGGGAGTCGTCGTCGGTGACGGTGGAGAACGCCCCGGACGAGTGGTGGCGTGAGTTGTAGTCACGGGTTTGGAAACGCCCGCTGCCCCGGTCGCCGCGGTCACCACGGTCGCCCCGATACCCGCCACGGTCGCCCCTGTAGCCGCCACGACGGTCTCCCCGGTAGCCACCGCGGCCGCCGCGGCCCAGGTCGCGCCGCGGCGACCGGTCTCGTTGCGGCGACCGGTCTCGTTGCGGTGAACGTGTTCTTTGCGGAGACCGCTCGCGGTCCTAGTATTGTTAGCATCTCAACAAATTGTATAGTATGGGGGGGCATTGCTCGCCGTTCCAAGACTTCCAGCTTTAGGTGCATACACCAGCAACTTCAGCAAGGGGCGCCGCCGTCCAATGCCGCCCCGCAAAGGCGACTTACTCTTGTGTATCCGTCGATCTCCATATCCATCTGTGTGGTGGTAGCAGGAGGTTGTTAGTTAAGGGTGGCGCGATTCGTCGCCGAAAAACTGCGATCCCCGCGAAACGCGAGGCTGAGACGCGAGGGGAAGTGTACTAAGTATATATCGCCTCCGATATGTGTTGAGGACGTGTCACCAAAGTTATGGGTTGGTCGATACATTATAAGTTGAGGCTGGGTTTTCCAGCTGATATGCTTTTTTTGAATATTTTCATTACTCCGCAATCTTATACTTGAGTGCCCGTAACAGAGATTTTTCCTTTCTCCAATTGAAAGGTAGTCGATTTGGATTTGATTTGACTACAACATTCACCTGGTATGGTTGGGTTGCAAGTTCTACTGGTACTGGTCGTGTATAATCTCCATCTTGAGGCTGATTTACGGTTTTCCCCTATATACGTTCGCGATCTATTCGTCGGCATTCATCAACGAGAAGAACCCGATGTTAAACGTCGTCTACTTACCTGGGTGCCTTATTTTTGCGTTGTTTGCCGACTGGTTTGTGGGGGAAAATCTCCTTCACCTCCGAATTAATGCGCCATGGGGACATTGACACTTGAACGCCACGTGTTCAGGTTTATGGCGACGCTTGGCTTCTCCAACCACCGTTGGCTCCAGTGATATTACGAGACCTAAATTGGTTTGGAGCTGGTACTGATCCAGATTAACTTGGCGTTTGTTGATTTTCGAAATTGCTGATTATATAATTGAGCAAGCGGCAAATCAATGCCACGTTGGAGCATTCGAGAGGCGATACAAAAGTGATGCTAGCATTCGCGCTTTCTTGCCAGGTGACTGGTCCGTTTCATTTTAACATCAGTTGGTCCACAAAGACAGCCCTGAGTCAGCAAAGAAGCAATGGGATGTATGGTAGTGCAGCACCAGGTAAAGCAATCTGACCCTATTACCTACCACCACTTATAGAACGTGAGTCTGACTTCATCGTCGGTTTCTGATGGACTCATGTTAATTGCAATACTATTTGTCTTAAGCTGTTTGTCACTTGATGTATAATCCAGCCATGGCGTATACACCAAGAGAAAAAGAGCCTACATGACGATTGTCAAAATCTAAAAAGTTTTCTAAACTAATATACTGGTGCCCCGGACCAGCGTCCCACCCACCTCCACTCACAAACACTACATTGCAAGTGGAAGCCGGCACCACCCTCTCCAGCAACGTCCTGGCTAATACTAATTCCCCAGGGTGGCCAACCCTGAAGTGGGGAAAATAGCTTCACCAAAGAGCATTTGCTCGCAACTATCTTAGCGCTCGGCGACGTCACCATTGAACTACGATAGAACAAATGGCAACAGTATTTTGAACCTCCCACAATATCAATAAAGGAAATCAACAACAAAATCAACAATCGAGGATGATGACGGGAACCTCGTGAGCGTCGTCCCAGGATATCACGCTCATAGATGAAGGTGTTATATCAGCCACTGATTCCTGTGAGAGTATCTCGTCACCAAACCACAGCCACGACACTCGGGAGCCGTCACCCCCAAAGCGAAGCGGAACCACAGCGTAGCGACGCGGGACCCATAACCCGTCACGGGCTCAAGCGGGTCATCTCATACCCCTGAGACCGAAGACGTAGCCGCTGCATCAGGCAGTAATCCTCGATTACCCTCATTACCAGTTAAGGCGTCGTCACACCGAAACCAGGGAGTCAATGGCGGCTCTGGGATAGAAAAGAACCATCATTTTGTAGCGTCAATCAATAAATAAATAATAGGAACTGCCCAGCAGGCGTCTTTGACCCTCGATAGTCCGTGTCCCTGCTTATAGCGTGAGCTGACGTAGCAGACCACCTCCACTTCGCCTGAGTGTGTCCGTCGTTGGCCAAGTCCACATGGCAATAACCGGTCCAAGGGTGGCCTCAGGAGACCGCGGGATGACGAGAAGCACCGCGCCTCAAGCTCTGCTTTGTGAATCTCCCTACCGCTCGTGGG
>JAKUAI010000078.1:0-36294 GCA_030674695.1 Diutina mesorugosa
GTGTCAATCAAACGATTGGCAATCAAGGGATGACCAGCAATACTGGTGGGGGGCAATGGCTAATTGTTGAAGAATTTCTTGGAAGATTAATTGTCCCCGTTGACGAGGCAATGCACATAACAATCGTCTAATTCCCCACTTCGAAGATGCAAAGTACGCGTCATCCATCAAGTAACAAAGACAATTGAAGCTTTGGCTTCATGTTGTAACGATTAGTCCAGCAACTTTCAAGCAACCTGATCAAGTTTCATCTGTGTCCCAATTGGTGGTCAGTTTCAGCTTGGTTCTTTTGGGGGTGCCGAACTTATCAATTTCGTTCCATACGATCTCGGTGTCACGTGACCCAGCCTTGCGTAATTAATCAATCTAAGAGCACGACTGTTATTTCGATCATACTGTGTGGGTGCTTGTAAAACCATTCATACATGACTAAGATTAATATCTATTATGAAAGCCCTATGTACAAGATTATTGGTCCGGCGAGTACTCCGACAAATGCGGCTGAAGCCGCTTTATGGCCCAGTTGAGGCCGACAAACTTTACGCTGGAATCGCTAGCACCCTCAGTTTGAGTGAAGCGGTGCCACCACCTGGGGTTCTTGAACGAGGAGTATTCAGGCGAAAACCCAGCTTCACGCCGCAAGGAGGCAACATGGCGCCGAAGTTCGGCGGCCAAATTTGAGCGAAGCTCTTCCGCCCATTTTCCAGTTTTGAGCTCTTCTGAGAGGTCTCCCAGTTTACTCCAAGGGTCGGCAAAAACCAGCACAAGCTGACGCCACTTCTTGCGATACTCAAAAATAATTTCATCAGGAATAGCGTCTCCCACGTAAAGATGGATTTCCAGGCCAATGTTGGCGGGGAACCAACGCTTCCAGCCCGTGATATCTTCAGGAGCAATCTTCTCGAAGCCATGGGCGAACATGGGAACGACAACTGGGGCACGCGTCGCTTCAAGGATAAGACGAGTTACACCCCACTTGAAGTACCGCATAGAGTTGTTATTAGGAGGTTGTAGCTGAAGTACAAACCCTTCTGGGAACACATGGAACCACGACGTTTCCTTCCGCACAAAAGGGAGCAGAGGCATCAACAACTGGGTCAGTTCAGCATTAGGTTTCAACTGCGGGGCTATTATGGCATCATTGAGTTGCTGGATTTCAATGGCATCCTTGTATGTGGGAAGTGGTTGTTTCGGAGCTAAAGAGTCGTCGGGGCTGACGACTCTAATGGCAGCATCAACACTATCTTGGAACGGGCCAACGCCAAATCGGGCAATACCGAGGATCTTGCCAAGGTTGAAAAACCACCCTTGCCACTTGGTTCCAAAACACACATTGTCTGCGGCAAAACCCCACCGAACATTATCGATATGGTTGATGTATCGGAAGGGCAACATCGCGACGTACGACGGGTCGTCACACACCAGCATGTGATTCATCACCGTAATGATCAGGCGGTTCTCTTCACGGGCCTTGGCAAACGCCAGATCCAACTTCTCGATACCATGAACCTGGGGCTTGTAAAGAATGTTTAGAAGCACCTTGGTATTGAGCGTCATGAAAAGACAGGTAGCATGAGAAGCAAAGTTCCACCACGGGGCCGTGCGAGGATATTCACTGAGAAACTCGTCCCCCCGGTTGAGCACAGCAGGGAAGCTCATCGTTTGAAGGCGACGGCGTCAGTGCTATCTGGATTGAAGCGGCGAGGCAGCGTGAAAGCGATGCGTCGTTTCTTTTTGTGCGTGCGACTAATGATGTCAATGGTTACGGGTCATATGAAATAACTTCAATAACCAGTTTGGTAGGTGATTTGCGGGAGATGTGGTAGCTGTTGGTGGGTGATCGAGTTTAGCTTAACTCATAGACATTGTTTAATGTTTCATTGAGACTGATACTATCGCCAAACGAAAACCACGTGGGGTTCAAGAAAAACGAGACTTCCCCAGACACACCGCCTACAATTGTAGAACCCTCTAACTTTCCATTGATATGACTTATCATTATATATGTCAACCTAACCCCCCTAACTGCTAAAGCTTGCACGGCTTGAATGTAACTCTCCCCTCAACTTTACCGTGATGTAATTTATCCAAGTATTCGGGAAGCTCAGCAAACGGCACCGCGGTGTGTATCGGCTTAATTAAACCTTTTGAGATCCATCTCATAACCTCGATTTGTTCGTAGGACGTGCCCCCAAACGAATAAATCACCTGAACCTCACGCCGGGCCAAGTTATAGTTTTGAAGCATCAATTTGGACCGGCCCAATCCGACAGTCATGTACTTACCCAAATGCTTGACGTATTTCTGACAGATGTCCAGTGTGATCTGATTACCAACAAAGTCAAACACTATGTCAAACAGCTCACGAGAGTGAGGGCACTTGGACATGTCGTGGTAGTATTCATCTGCGCCGTATTCAAGAGCAACAGAACGTAAACTCTCTTTGACGTCAGTGGCGACAATGTAGGGATGGTACACTTTCAAAATTTGAAGAGCGTTCAACCCTAATCCACCCAAGCCCACAAGAAGCACCTTAGACGTGGGACGCAAGTCAGACTTAACTTTTTGGATAGCATGGAATGGCGTCAACGTCGAGTCAGATGCCACAGCGGCAGTTGCAAAACTCACATCTTCAGGGATGGGGAGTAAAGTCCGCAAGTTTTTAATCAACAAGTATTCTTCAAAGCCACCATCGGTGTTAAGTCCATAAGCTTCACACCCCAGAGTACACGCGTTGTCGAATCCCTGACGACAGTTATCGCATGATCCACAAGCAGCTCCAATTTGCAAAGCGAAACGAGCTCCTAATTTCACCGTGGGGTGGTTCTCCAAGCCCAGGCCCAACGCAGCAATTGTACCTGCAATTTCGTGTCCCAATACATATTTTGTTGGAGATTCAACCCCGTGCCGCTCCATGGGCCCAACCTGGAGTAAGTGGCAATCCGATTGACACAAGCCAGCGGCCTCAACTTTGAGAAGGGCCTGATTGGCGCCAGGCACGGGCACTGGGTAATCCGTCCATCTTTGGATACCTTCCTTCCCTTTGATCCATCCGTAAGCAGTTTGTCTTTCGGGAATTGACATGTTTAATGATCACTAGAATTGAGAGGTGGGACTATTTATGGTAAAAAATGCGGGGCGGCATCTCAAACTGTGGGGTAATTATTGTTACCGAGGGTGGCAAGTGGCAAGGTGGAGTAATGTTGGGATTTCGAGGAAATTCAAATCTACTCTTAGTAAGCCGTAAATAGAGATGTAAAGGTTTGTTTTATGTACTTCTGCTTTCTTCGACTTCTATATATGTATTTTAGTTCATAAATGAGGGCGAGATCAATCTCGCCGATGCCGATGGTGTCGCGCGTTCGTAACGCACAATAATGATCGGCGTACCCCATGATTTTATATAATTTGTGTTATAGAATTCACAACAGCAACATTCTCAATGCAAATATTTTGAAGGAATACTCTCCCTTCGGCGGAAGTTGAAATCATAGTTGGCAAATTCTCTCCGCTTATCCAAATCATCTTTTCCGGCGGGACATCGATGCCATTAACTTTGAGCACACGCATCAATTGAAGTTCTTGAGAAGAGTTTGACAGTACTTTGGGAATCCGCTCTGTAATGTACTCCGCATCTATGTCGTTGTTGTACACATCAACCTTTCCAGGAGCCAAATGTTCAAACTGAACTTTGAGATTAGTAAAATGGGGAACCCAAAAGTCTCCACTCGACATACGACTATCGTTACCCAGGATTCGACTGATTTCCTGATGTGAAGTATGTGTTATATCGCCCAAAAACACGTCGATAACCATCAGTGTAGGTCGACGGTTACTAGTGGGTAGCAAGCCCATCAGGAAAGTCGAGAAAAATGCTGGGTCAATTTCGAGCTGATCTCCAGAAATATGCATTGGTTTCAGCCATGAATGCTGGAAATCCACTTGAGCGCTGAATAGGTTGGTGCTGAGATAGTAATTAGATCGGAGTCCTTTGGTAATTTCAGGTCGCTCACAACTTGACATATCATATCCTGGAACTTTCGATACCTTTTGAGATATCCTCAAATCATCGAACGTTTTTGTATGAGAATCATTATTGCCCTTTTGAGGCGCTGAAGAATTAAATGAACGGGGCATCCAAATAGGATGAGCCTCAGTGGAAAATACCCAGTTCTTTGGCGTCATGATTGGCGTATGCAAAAAGATCCCATCGTTGACATCAAATAAAAGATATAAGTACTTGAGTGTTTCGCCAAGCACAAATGTCTCCATACGGTCTTGACGTGTGCCAGATCGCACATCCTGGTATCCAGAGAACCCACATGGAGCCATGAATCGAGTCTTGAATGCTTCAAGAACCTGTTCACCGATGTGAAGGTACATCGGGTCCCTGGTCGCCCGATATAAGTAATATGTCAGTTCAATGTACTCAGGTCTCAATGGGTACCATTCTAGATCGACGGCGCACTCACCTTCATTGACTGCATACCGCCAACGTTCAGGAATCAGTCCGTAACTATTCCAGATGCTGGTATATATCCAGTGGCTTGAAACAGCGTGCTTAATTCTTCCCGCAAGGACCTGAAGACCCGGCCAAAACGCCGCAAGAGAATCGATCCACTGGCCGTTTTGGGTACCATCATGCGTGTTTACATTGCGCCATATCATTGTCGACTCCAGAGGACCCCCACCGAAAATCAGGTGGGTGATGAGCGCACGGTATGACGTGTCAAACACTTCCCAAAATCGAGAATCACGAAGCACAATGGCCCCTTTGACAGCATACTCGTAGAACAGATCTATCAGCGCTCCGATGCCTGTGATCAGATCAACCCATTTGTTGGTTATAGGGTCCAACAGCATAGGTAAAAGTTCAAGTGGTGTACGCAGCAGCCAAAGCTTCCAGAACAGTTGTTGAGTGTAAGCTTCAAACAGTTCATCCCCTGTAAGACGTGAAAGTAAAGTCATTTCAAGAACTGGAGTTGTAACTCCCAGTGTGCATCCTTCATGTTGCAAACGTTTGGGGACGCCCTTTGCACCTTTCTTAAGGTTGATGCGGGGAACAGGTATTTGGGTGGTTGTTTTAAATGCTGTGAGTAGCTTCTTCCCCAATGTAAACGCCATGTCTAATAGGAAGCCATCATAATCACTAGCTATGCGATGCCAACGTTCATATTTCTCTGGAACGAGTGTATACTGGTTCACAACGTCCGTAAGCAAAAGATGAGCGCTTATGAGCCCTCCCAACAGTCGGATGGAGAACTCAAATACTTGAACTATCTGGTTTTGATCGAAGAGATCATATTGACGTTCCTTCAAATAGCCAAGCATATCTTCAAGATCGTCCCAACGTTCGAAGATAATCAACAGATCCAAATTGTCAAGCACCATCAGCAGGGCATTCCCAAGAGCATCGTTGCGGATGATATCGTTACGATCAGGACTGGGCCCAAAAGGCTGGCACGTTAGAGGAGTCACCTCATCATAAGGGAAACCATGTTCGATGTATGCTTGCCAACCATGTTCAAATAGTGCTCTCGTCTCATTTTGGAGATATCTGAGGTGATCCCCAGTGAACAGAGAAGCATTGACGAGTCCGATCAACGCTACTCCTGCAAACACTGAGAGTTGCATAACTGACGTGTGCGCGTAAGCGGAGGAGATAGCCTAGCCCACTCCGATGGGCACCAAGAACTGAATTACGAAATGTGACACAAATTCAATGTAAAAAAATCCTGGTTACCTTAATAGAATATAGATTTTTCAGAGTTCAAAATTAGATTGCCTTTCTTCTGAATGACAACTCGAATGTGACGTCAAGTGCCATGTCTTGTCATCTGTTGTGATCGATATTGAAACACTTCGTTATATCTTTTATCACGTCTACGTTGGGGGCGCTGTATCAGTTTTGTTGTGTCTCATAGGGTTCTTATTCCCTTTGTTAGTAGGTGTAGCCTTCGATGGTAAATCTTTCAATCTCGGTGATTTTCCACCACGCACTGATCGAAGCTGAGCATCCGCGTTGTTGTCGATATGGATAATAGCTCACCCCCGCCGGTGCTCAAACGTGAGGAGACGCCGATGGAGCCAATCGCTCCTGACGACACCAATGCTGCTCTTACGACCGAATCTGCGCAAGCGACTCCCGCGGCTGAGGATACTGAAGATGGGGCGACCGCCGAGCCTGAAGTCAAACGGCCCAGGAAGGCCACTGCCAAAAGAAGTCTGGCTGAAGCAAATCGCAAACGAAAGGACGACAAAGCTACTTCTGCTGCAACTTTGGCTCAACTTGGCCGAGATACTGGTATCTCTAGGGCAGAAGAAGAGAATGGCTTTGCGTTGACACTGGTGCGGTCAACGCCCCTCATCAATCAAAAGAACTACTTCACTGACTATCTCAAAAAGGACGAACAGGTGGGGTTCATTCGCACATGGAGGAAAGAACGAGATTTCGTAACGAGGGTGAAGAAGGGTCAGGTTGATGAGCAGACACTTGAAGATGCTATCAACGGCAATAGTGATATTTGCAATTTCGAGTATTTTGATGTCAACGAGGTCGTCAGTGAGATGAACAAGAATAAATCCACTCCGGTCACGCTGAATACTGAGGATCCTATCAAAGACGATGATGATGATGACGATATTGATGACGATGAAGAAGGTGGTGATAAGTCAAAAAATGGCTACGATGTCATTGTAATCCATCCAGGATCTCTGTACACACGGATCGGTCGTGCTACAGACACTGTGCCAAAGGCTGTACCTACCGTTATTGCTGTTCCCACAACTAACCCTCCGCATCAAGATGGCGAACCGCAACCTCATCGTGATAACTCTGCAGAATCGGTGACCTTTGGTGAAGAGTTTGACTCGATCAAAGAGGTGATTAATAAAGATTTCCGGGCCCGCATGAAATACTACAAACGCCGTATTCTACCAAATTCTCACGAAACCGCGTGCAACTTCAATCGCAAACAATCTTACGAAGAAATTCCTGACCACAATGATCCCGACAAGGTTGAATGGCTCAACTTGAGTGAAGATAAATACAAAGACCGCAAATATTTTGTGGGCGACGATGCGCTCAAGCTTCCTATCGACTCGAAAATGCCCCTGGGGGCATACCCTCAATGGAAATTGAGATTCCCAATCGTTGAGGGTCGCTTTAACGAGAACCTGCCCGATTACAACCTGCCCCAAGAAATCATGGGTGATTTAACGAATATCATCGTTCAATCTTTACGTGATCAGGATGTTACAAATCTTGATAAACTTAAATGCATTTTGATTATCCCTGATTTGTACGATAAGACGTATGTTGAAACTTGGATGCTGATAATTTTGAAGTTAGTGGGTTTCCTGAGAGTTGGTGTTATCCAAGAGCTGGTAGCGGCTACGTTTGGGGCCGGTGCTACGCTGGCATGTGTTGTTGATGTTGGCGCTCAGACTACTCTGATAGCATGTGTTGAAGAAGGGATGATTGTCAACGATCTGCGGATCCGCCTCAACTATGGTGGTGATCAGGTTACTGAGCTTTTCATGAAATTTTTACTTGAAGGAAACTTTCCTTACAATGACATCAATTTGAGACGCCATAATGATGACTGGCAGCTTGCTCAACAGCTTAAAGAGCTGTATTGTACCTTTCAAGATGCCGAAATTGCCGTTCAGCTTTACAACTTTTACAAGCGGAAGCCATACGAAACCACAAAGAAGTATGACTTTAAAGTCTTTGACTCCGTGATGATGGCCCCTTTGGGATTGTACTTCCCTAAGATTTTTGGAGTCAACCCGACACTGATTCCCGAGTTGGCGCTGACGAATGATTTGGAAACTGCCGGGCGCCTTTTCTCCGTTCTGGTCGACCAATATTCCGACACATATGATAATCCGGTTCTGAGATCTCAACAACTCTTGGGTGAACGGCCTCCCTATTCTGATCTTACCGATGAGCAAACGTTGTTGAAGTTGTGCGATTTCAAGCCCTCCGGGCCTCCTGCGGGCCCCGACCCTCAGCTCTCGGCTGTACTGCTCGAGAAGGCTATCATTGAACTGATTACAAACACAGGGTTGTCGCTCGATATGAGCAAGACGAAAAAGATGTATGACAATTTGCTCATTGTTGGCGGTGGACTCGCGACTATACCAGGTTTTGACCTGGTGCTTGCCGATCGCATCAGCATCTGGAGGCCTAAGTTTTTGAGCACTGACAACACGGCAAAGGTTATAGAATTTGCTAAGAAGGAGCTTAAAAGGGGTGAGGATAAACGGGTCGAGCTTATTAATGAGCTTAAACTTCAGCGCAGAACTCTGCCAGAACAAACATTGGCCGACATTGAATTAACTCCCGAGGAAATCGCCGATATTGATGCTCAACTGGAGGTTACCATTGACTTGGAGGCCGTGGATGCCATCTGTGAGCAAGGCGAGCCATTGTCGGTGAGCGTATTACCGCCGCCACGTGAGTTTGATCCACAAATGCTTACATGGAAGGGGGGTAGTGTGTTTGGTCGACTCAAAGTTGTTCAAGAATTATGGATAACCAAAAACGATTGGGAAATGTTGGCACTGAGGTGTTTGTATTACAAGCTGTTATGGCAGTATTGAATGCTTTTTTCAATGAAGTTCCTTTATTTCAATTAATGATAATGCTAATAAAATGTAATGCAAAAAAAAAACAGGGTTAATAGTTGAGAGGGAAGCGAGCACGAGAAGATGGCGCCGGCGTTGAAGCTGACAGTCGACTCGTCGAATTAGCACTAGTGCCTGACGTCTTCTTGTGCTTTGACAATCCCATAATTTCCAGTTTGTTCTTAATGTCTCGATCGTACTCCCATAACTTCTTCTTCCACCCGCTCAATTGAGTATGCAACTCAAAAAGCTTGAGAAGCTGCCGTTTCAGCTCAGCCTTCGACATCGACGCAGGATTCTTGAGTCGGTTGTACAATAAAGCGTACTCTTTGTACTTATCGCGGAATTTGAGGGCAAGTTGATTGTAGTAATCCATACGTTTAGCCTTTGCGTCACCTGCAGCGGGACTAGCCGTAGCCGCACGACGCAGAAGAGGTGTGTCATCTTCTTCTGACAGAGGCAGCGTGTCCAGTTCCAACTTGAGCTTCTTGGTCTGCTTATCATCATCGGACAGTGACAGCAGGGACAGGGAAAACTTGCGCTTCGCTAACGTTTGCGAAGTCAGCGGTCTCAGAGCAGAGGCCGTAGGTGGTTTTGTCGACGACAATGCGGCCTTTCCCAGTACCTTTGGTGATACCGTTGCCGCTTTTTTCGTAGTCTTTTTCATATGCAATATTCCGCCGCCTAATTGGGAGCGACGATTTTCGTCATCGGAAGCCATAGCCAGGCTTGGTGACCCCACCGCCAGCGACGCCTGGGGGTCACATATCTTGCGACGTAATGGATGGGCTTCCGAAAACCCTAATCGGGTGAGGGCTCGATGGATGTTGTGAACCACAAGCTTTCGTTCAAATGGAGTGTATCTCAGCCAATCCCACGGTTGTAACTCCTTGTAAGATTTATCCTTCAACAAATAGTGGTCACCGACAAGATCGGGAAGAGGAGACTCATCGTCCATAGAATCAATGTGGTCTATGTCGTCCAAATCCCCATCCGAATCACCAGCAGAAGCAGGCGTCCCCAGCTTATTTTTGCGCAGGCGTCGTTGAAGCTCAAGCGTGGGGAAGCGATCATTGTGGCAGAACAGATTATTTCGATCGTACTTTTGACAATAGTCTTGCTTTAATTGTGCGATTTTCGAAGCCAGCACCGCAGAGCCAAGATTAGTGGCGATGTCGTTATCGCTAGCAGGGCCGAGAGCTATAAATTGAACAAATTTCAAAGCTATAGCTGCATTCGAGTCGCCCGGTGACACTAAAAATGGATTAGCACGACGTGCTTGTTTTTGTTTGCTCGAAGGCAGTAGTTGCGCCAGCGCCGGTCGAGCGGGCTTGGTGGGAGACACTGCGTTTGCCTCCAATTTGCGCCGCTCTAAGTCTTTCCGATATTCTCTAATTTTCCGAGGGTCGGTGATTACCGAGAGCTTTGTGGAGACGCGACCATCATAGCAACCCTGACTCGAACCCAGGTTCAGATACACCTCGACGTTGAGGGTTTCGGGGATCTTGATACACGGGTACTCCGCGTCGCCGACCCGTATCAGCTATTTTGTTAGTATATGATTTTAACGTGCATACGTTTCCAAAGGGTATCTACGGCTAGAATATGTCGCTTGCACCCGAGAAAAAAAAAATTAGCCCATTGTGCGTCAAACATGCATAATCGTCGGTACCAAACGGGTAATGCTTGTCAACGGCGGAGAAGGCGTTTCTTTTTCGCAGGGTGGGGTGAGGCTCACCACGCAACAGGTACCGCGAAGCATGGCGGTCTTTGTGGCGTTGCCTCGGCGAACATGACGATTGGCAGCCTGCCGAGCGCAATCTTTCGCTGGGACGAGTGAGCAGATTTCTTTTCCACTGTGCGGCTCGCTCGCGTCAGCAAGATTTGCCGAGGGGAAGCGAGCTCCACCGTAGAATGTCACCAGCATGGATTTTCCCGGGAGAAAAGGCCACTCATAATCGTTCGAATTGGCAGGATAATCGTTGATATCGACGACCGTAGCATTTGCAACCTCTTAAGAATTTCAGGATCACGTCTGGTAGTGTGGCTTGCTGCAAGCCAACCACGAGCGTAGCCAGCTAGCCACGGTGGTCAGCTTCACCAAACACCGCCTGGGGATATAAGACTGTATTGGTAACGGCCCGAAGGGTGACGGATCTGACAATTCTTACCCGAGGTAGCGAGATCACCACGACGCTGGGGCCAATTCTGGCGCGATTTGCCGGCGGTTTCGCCATCCCTGAAGCCGGAAAATGCTCCTCTTATTCATCCCGTAGAGGACCCTTTGGAAGTGGATGCTTGGGCTGATCCACTGTTGGAAGTACTTACCATGTAGCCGTCCTTGACCACGAGTTTGGGCTTTCCACCCTGGGCCACACACCGGTTGAACTCGTCAACCAAGTCGTGGTTAAGCCGGATCGTGAGCGCCAGCGCCGTCTGAGGTATTGGCGGTTCCAACCGGGTCACAATCACCATGGTAGGGGTGTGGTGTAAATTTGTTTGGCAAAAATTAAATGTGCGCAGGCGGTGAGGATTAAAGGGTTAAGAGGTACATCGGTGCTGGAGTGGGTTGCGAGGTGACAACCACGGGATCTGGCCCGACGCGGGCGGGCCCTGCAAGCGCTTGAGGGCGGCTACGGACAAAGCGAAACAATACAAATACACTAGTACTAGCTACGGACACTATCTCTTCAGCCGCTGGGGCGGTGCTTCGCCGTTCAGGGTCAGCCGATGTGATTAGCGTGGGCATTAATCGGTGGTGCCGAGAATGCATGCGATCCCCGATTGGGAAGCGGGAGGGACGAGGCAGGACGGTCGTGACCAGACCCGAGCGGGCGGAAAATTTGACTGGTAGGCGAGGGTCAGATGATCGCCAGCAACCTCCGGGAGACGATCAGACGACATCGGACGGGGTAAACCGGTCAAATCATGGGCGTAGTCCGGGTGCCCAGCTTTTGCTTTTCGGAAGCCGTGCCCCCATTATTGTCGGAGAGGTTTAGCAAGCATTAAGCGGCTACAAAAAAAGTGAGGAGAGTTCCGAGCGGGTTAGGGCACCAACCCCTCCTCGCGCTTGTTGGGGTGGGGCCAGAAGCTATGCTTATCCCCCACACCTGCTTGCAGAGAGAATTGCCGCCACCATTCGCGTGGTAATAGCGCTCCTATTGCCGGAACCCCGACGTCATCATACTGCGTGGAAATGCTACACAGTTAGAGTTCAGGAGTGTACTATGGCCGCGCCCGTCATGTTTGACGCCGCCAACGCGGGCCACCCCCTCCTTTAGTTATACACTCTGGAAACCAACTCGGGGACACTACTGTAGTTTCCACCTTCCATCTAGTGCTCTCGGGCCCCCATAGTCGGCGGCGATCTGTGGTGATTCGATCCTCTGCGAGTGCGCCCACCGCCAGGACCAACTCGCACTTTTTTGTCCCTACAAAAAACCTGTTCATCTTAACTAGCCATCACTATGTTGCGTATGTTACAATCTGGTCTTTCGGTCATCGCGGGGACGGCCGAACCCGAGTACGGGCGGGAGGCGATTCACACCGTCACCGATCTGGTGTTGGCGGACTCGTTGCCCGTGTACCGCGAGACCACCGTGGCTGACTTTGAATGGCAAAAGCCTGGCTACACCAACGTCGAAACCCAGACGTTCTACTTTGTTGACTTGAAGCAAAACATCCAGGGGTTTGCCCAAGTGATCCACTCCAATGTCATGGGGGTCCACACCACTGCTGCTTTCACATTTAAGTTTTTCCCCATCGATAAGCCCGAAGAACAAATCTGGACCCAAACCACGTTGGAAAACTTCCGTGCCGAAGGGCCCAATTTCTACGCCGACAACTTGAGCATCGAGATCTCCGGCGACGACACCTATACCATCAAGAGTCACGTCAACGATGACCTGATTGTCGAACTTGAAGTCAAGCGCATGACTCCCGGGGTGATCTTCGGCAAGGACGGTATGACTTTGTACGGTGACGACAAGGCTAACCCTTGGGGGTCGATGCGCCATTTGTTCTGGCCTCGTTGTTCGGTTAAGGGCACGATCAAGCTGGCGGCGAAGAAGCAGTCGTGGACCATCGACGGTTTCACTATGTTTGTCATGGCCATCCAGGGGATGAAGCCCCACCACGCCGCCAAGTCGTGGAACTTCTTGAACTTCCAATCGGAGAACTTCGCCGCGGTGCAAATGGAATTTACCACTCCGCGGTCGTACGCCACCACTAAGGTCAACATCGGTTTGATCACTGATAACGAGAAGATCATCACCGCCACAATCAACAACGAAGTGGTGCACAAAGATCCCGTAGTTGACGAGGTGGGCTGGCCCGTGCCCAAGGAAATCGAGTTCAAGTATTTGAAGGACAAGAAGGAAGAAACCCCCGCCGAAAACGACGTGGTGATTGCCACCTGTAGCGGTAAGTTGGACTCGTTAGTCGAACGAGTCGACGTCATGGCCGAAATTCCCCAGTTCGTCAAGAACATCGTCTCGGGGGTGGCTGGGGCCAAGCCTTACATCTACCAATTTTGCAACGAGTTTGAAATCGACGTCGATGGCAAACAAGAAAAGGGCATTTCTTTCAACGAAGTGACCTTCATTTCGGAATAGTGCCGAGTTTTATGTGTTTATGTCAATCACTGTATCGTATAATTAATAATCGTCATGTTCCTAATTCTGCGTTGACGCGTCCGTTTATTTTGAAGAAACCATGAGACTCGATCTTGTAATGTTTTCAAAGGTGCGAAAAATTGTCTACTTTTCACCTAACCAGAAATCGAGAGTGCAAATAGCTCCAGCTTAGTAGATTTCAGTGAAATTTGAAAATTTCCTGTAGGTCAAAACAAACAAATGCCATTGTGTTATAACCAGTACCTCTCGACAGTTCAAATGCATTACAACTGCTGTTCACGTTTCATCTCTCCGCTGTCAATCTGCTTCGCCCGCACTGCATTATTTTCGGCTCGCTCGCTTCCCCTCTTATCTAGATCGCACCAGTCGCGCGATCCGGACTGCCATCCTCGACCAAAACTAACTGCCAGCATTCGGAGCTTTCCCCATTTTTATTTGCCAATAACAAATTGAAAGCATGGCACCGCAAATGAAAGGGCTCACCCAGTTCATTGCTGACCTACGCAATGCTAAAGATACTGAGGAAGAACAGCGGCGAATCAATTTGGAGATCAACAATATCCACTCAAAGTTCCTGGGGAAAGTCAACCTGTATGATCGCAAGAAGTATCTCTGCAAATTGATGTACATTTACTTGTTGGGTTACACTGATCAGGTGGATGTGGGTGTGCGTGAGCTGTTCCAACTCTTGCTGCTGTCTAACTACTCGGAGAAGCAGTTGGGTTACCTCGCGGTCCAAGTGCTCCAGCCTTATCGCCAGGGTCGAACCAAGGATTACTTGGTGACCCAAATGGAGCAAATGCATCTGATATTACTACGCGACCTCAAGCTGGACCTGGAGCCGATCAACTGCCTCGCCATTAACCATATCGCTCTGCATTACCGCGTCAATGATGGTACTACCATTGGACAGAATGATGACACTGCTCCTCTTTGGCAGGAGTTGGTTGATATAATCTATCTGTATTGCACCCTGCCGATATCAACTCCCATCATCACATCAAAAGCGGCTCTCGCCCTCAACTCTTTGTTGAAGGTGTTCCCAGGGATACAAAATAATTGGATCCCGCGGTTACTCACGCTATTGGACAACCCCGACATAAATGTGATGACGTCGTCTATCCCCCTCGTTGAAATGCTCATCACTCAGGAGCCGCGTTACATCCGCCTGATACTCCCTCTGATTTCACGTCGGTTATACGCCATTATCGTCGAGCAAAAATGCCCAGAAGACTTCTTTTACTATAACACTCCTGCACCATGGCTAGTAATCAAATTACTTCAATTGTTGGAGCGGCTATTCGTGTCGCAAAAGCCTGACGGAACGCCCATGTTGTCAATCGTGGACTTTGACCATACAGTTCTCGGTGAGTTACGTGCCATCGTTGCTCAACTGATTCAAAACGCTGGACAACCTGCTCGCGGACTTCCGAATCGCAATTCACAACTGGCAATCTTATTCCAACTGGTTCTGTTGGCGGTATTCTTAGATGCACTGCCAGACGCAATTGATGGAGCAGTGGCTGCATTGTTAGGGCTTATAGACAGCCAAGACACCAACACCAAGTACTTGGCTATTGATGCTCTTATTAAATTGACTCGAAGACTGACGGGTTTAGAATCACGATTCGACTCGCGCATGCCGCACATCTTCCAGCTTCTATATGATAAAGACGTTCTGGTACGACGCAAAGCCTTGGATCTTATTTGCACTGTGTGTCATGCTGAAACTGCGCCCAACATCGTTGGTAAATTGCTCGATTATTTCCCGTATGGCGACTTCTCCATCAAACAAGAGTTGGCATTAAAAATCGCTGTGGTTGCGGAAACCTTCGCTACAGATACTACGTGGTACGTATCCACCATGTTACGTCTTCTTCTGATTGGTGGGGGTTACAATGCCAATGGTAACTCCTTCATAAGTCATGAAGTTTGGGAACGTATTGTTCAAATTGTTGTCAACAACGAAGAGCTCCAACCGAAGACAACTAAGTTGGTGGTTTCGCTTCTCAAAAACCCCATTACTCGTACCAACGCTGACCCCAAAAAGACCCCGCCTCCCCCTACTGGTACCCCTGAGAGTTTGGTTAAGGTGGCGGCAGTGGTGCTTGGTGAATTTTGCAACACAGTAGATCCCGAGCAGCTGTTCCGAGTGTTATATGATCACTACTTCAAAGTTAGTCTTGTCACCCGAGCCATGCTTCTTACAACATTCCTCAAGTATTTGGTAAAGTTTCCTGATGCCGACTTTATTGCTGATATTGTTGATTTGTTCGAGGTGGAGACGATGCTGTTGGACTTAGAAATTCAAACGAGAGCCCACGAGTACTTGATGCTTGCAACACAGCCACTGCAGGAATTCAAACGTCACGTCGTCCGCCCGCTTCCAGTGTTTGTACAAGAGGAAAGTCCCTTATACAAGCGTCTCGGATTAGACGCTCGTCGTCCTGGGGCACGTGCAAACGCTGTTGCCGCCGCTGCCGCTCGTGGCGCCGTCGAAGCACCTAACAATGTCGTTAATTCCGGATTAACTCCGGGTTGGCAAGCCGGTTACAGCCGAATGCTCCACTACGACGCCGGTATCTTCTTTGAAAACCAACTCGTCAAAATTCTTTACCGCATTGTCAAAGACCATCATCAAATTACCTACAAGTTCTCGGTGATTAACAACGCGGGAAAGCTGGCAAATACCGTTATCAACGGATTTACATTACTTCTGATAGACCCTCAGTGCGACAATATCAATCCACTGTATGTGGTAACCACGACTGAACTGCCTGACGCTACTATTTCCACGAAGACACTGATGGAACATGTTGTCAAAATCCGCCACATTGTCGAAAACAACCAGCTGCCAAGAATGACCATTACCTTCACTTGTGGTGGCTCGTTCAATCAGCTTAACCTCAAGGTTCCGGTGACACTCTTGAGACTGTTGAGTCTGGGTGGAATGCAGATTTCCCTAGACGAATTCAATATCCGATGGTCTCAAATTGGTAGTCAGCTTGGGCCCGATGCTGGAGAGCGCGTCACCGAGGCAACTATCCCTCATCGATGCAATCTGTCTAACATTGTACGGCTTTTGACGCGTCTAGGGTTTGCGGTGGTACAGGGGCTGCCCGATGACTCCATGCCCATCGAGGTATACGGAGCAGGGATCCTTAACACCCTGCTGTCAAATTATGGTCTATTGTGCAAACTCACCCTGATAGGCGTTGATGGGAAGACGTTTAGAATCGCCGTCCGTTGTACAGGAGGTGGGGTTGCCGAAATTATTGCCGATAGTTTACGAGAAGTGTTGATGGCACAGTAGCACACAAATGCAAGTTCGAAGTAATCCGATGTAGACGTCAGTCGCCAACGCTGCATAGTACGCGTGGAAATTTTGCAATTACGGTTGGGAATTGATTTTCAGACCTTCCATCTATCGCGGAGACGGAAAGAAGCGATCTACCGGTTCCGCGCTACACTCTGTGCCACTTTGCCTAGGTAAGGGGCTGTGCAACGCATAGACGCGAACACAAACACACGGAGAAGCGGAAGCTTTTCTTAACCCGAATCCGCATTTGAGACATTTGCCCACGCCACACAACTTGCAATTGCCAATTTGCGAGCTAACGGTAGAACGTGTGACCATATCCGATATTGCTGTCGAATGGTCACATCATTTGTTTAAATTTTAATTTCTATTGTTTGCACGTGGCGAACAAAATTTGTTCAAAATCTTGCTTGCAGAGCGAATTTTTCAGAATACGATGAGAAAGCGTGAATCTCACCCAAAAAAAGCGCCAGTAGTTGTACGAGAGTCGTTTCGGATATATCGTTTAGCAGTGCAGTGGAACGAAACATTTTTTTTGGGTCAACCACACATCAACTGGTAGCATACGTAAGCGGTTAAAGTTAAACGAGGACTGATGAGTCATCTATATCTTGCTTTTAGATTCGGAACTTACCCAAATACGATTCCCCAGCTGCACACCGCCGAATTTAGTAACCTCCGGGGTATGGGGTTTTACTCCACAACATGAGAATAGCTCTAATTCGCGGGAATTGCCCCATGGGGCGTTGTGCTTTGATATTATTTTCTAGTGGGGTGAAGAGCGGATACAGGGTAGTACAACCTGCTAGCTATCATCTGACTCCTGGGTGGATTTGACATCGTGTAATCAGCGAACGATTGTGACAGGCTCGTTTGATCTTTTGTCAGCATCAATAAAGCATGGCATCATCGGGGGCGGAAGCGAAAAATTTCCGGGTTCCGAAAAAAATGCTTAGCGCGAGAGAAGATTGCAGGGTTCTTACCAACCCAGGACGTTAAATTAACAGAAGAACATGTTTCGGACGATGTGAACGTTCTCGGATTCCACTACGATTCTTTTTCGTGTAATCTTCCCTCTGGAGAGAGTTTCATAAATCTTTTAACCCTCGTACGGCTTGAATTATCTGTATTCCGATTATATCAGTGTTTACATAAACATGATTTTTTTCTGTCCTAATGCACCGCCTTAATCACAAACACATATATACTTGGCGTACGCCGCTGAAAACGTAATCGCTTCTTATGAGTTCCTCCAGCGACCATGACCTTGAAAAGGGTCACCTGGGGCTCACGAATGAGAATGACGTGTCAAACCTGGACGATAACTCGATCAACGAGTACAAAGGGTTTGATGAGCATACGAGCAAGGATATCCAGGAGCTTGCCAGAACCTTTACCAATGACCTGATCGGCAAGTTGGACTCCCGCGCCACTTCAATTGGCCTTCGCAAGTACTTGTCTCACATGTCGGCAGTTCCTGGTGTGCTGCCGTATAAGCAAGACGAGGTTGAAGATTCGTTGAACCCTGACTCCGAAAACTTCGATGCCAAGTTTTGGGTGAAGAACATGCGGAAATTGATGGACCTGGACCCCGAATTTTACAAGCCGTCCAAGCTTGGTATCGCCTACCGTGATTTGCGTGCGTACGGGGTTGCTGCCGACTCCGATTACCAACCTACCGTCGATAATGCCCTCTTCAAGTACGCTGCTGAAGGTGCGCGCATGTTGAAAAAGAAGGATGAACTGCGGTACTTCGACATCTTGAAGTCTATGGATGCCATGATGTGCCCCGGTGAAGTCACTGTCGTCTTGGGCAGACCCGGTGCTGGTTGCTCTACTCTCCTCAAAACCATTGCCGCTCACACTTACGGGTTCCATGTTGCTCCTGAATCGAAGATCTCCTACGATGGCATCACGCCTAAGGAGATTGAGAAGCATTTCCGGGGTGACGTGATTTACTCCGCCGAAACCGATACCCACTTTCCTCACTTGTCGGTCGGTGATACACTTGATTTTGCTGCCCGCTTGCGAACCCCTCAAAATCGTCCCGAAGGCGTCACTCGTGAAGAGTACGCCAAGCACATGGCGCTGGTATACATGGCGACTTATGGTTTGTCGCATACTCGCAATACTTGTGTGGGTAACGATTTCGTTCGTGGTGTTTCTGGTGGTGAACGTAAGCGTGTGTCTATCGCTGAAGCCTCGTTGTCCGGTGCTAACTTGCAATGTTGGGATAACGCTACCCGTGGTTTGGATGCTGCCACTGCTCTCGAGTTCATCCGGGCTCTTAAGACCTCCGCCGCTATCTTGGAACTGACGCCGTTGATCGCCATCTATCAATGTTCCCAAGAAGCTTATGACTTGTTCGACAATGTTGTTGTCTTGTACGAAGGTTACCAGATTTTCTTCGGTCGTGCTGATAGAGCTAAGCAGTTTTTCTTGGACCAAGGTTGGGATTGCCCTCAACGTCAAACAACCGCTGACTTCTTGACATCGTTGACAAACCCTGCTGAACGTACTTGTCGTCCTGGCTTTGAAAACAAGGTGCCTAAGACTCCTCAGGAATTTGAAGCTTACTGGCGCAACTCTCCCGAATACAAGCTGTTGATCCTGAAGATTGATACCCACATGGCTACCGTTGCCCAAGAAAACAACTCCGAACGTTATCACGAATCTCACGTTGCCCGCCAATCGAAGCACTTGTCGCCTAAGTCGCCCTACACCGTGTCATTCTTTATGCAGATCCGGTATCTCGTTGCCCGGAATTTCTTGCGGATGAAGGGTGATCCTTCGGTTCCAATTTTCTCGGTTGTTGGTCAAGTGGTCATGTCCTTAATTTTGTCTTCGGTGTTCTACAACTTGGACCAGACAACTAATTCATTTTACCAGAGAGGTGCTGCTATGTTCTTCGCTGTGTTGTATAACGCCTTTGCATCGTTGTTGGAAATCATGTCCTTGTTTGAAGCCCGTCCCATTGTTGAAAAGCACAAGAAGTATGCCCTTTACCGGCCATCTGCTGATGCGTTGGCATCGATCATTTCTGAACTTCCAGTCAAGTTTGTGATGTCTGTCGGTTTTAATTTCGTGTTCTACTTTATGGTCAACTTCCGTCGTAACCCGGGGAGATTTTTCTTTTACTGGTTGTTGTGTTTCTCGTGTACTTTGGTTATGTCCCATTTATTCCGTCTGATTGGTGCCGTTTGTACTTCACTTCCTCAAGCCATGACCCCTGCTACCGTGCTTTTGTTGGCCATGGTTATCTTCACTGGTTTCGTCATTCCTTTCCCGTCGATGTTGGGTTGGTCGAAGTGGATCTACTGGATCAATCCTGTCCAGTATGTCTTCGAGGCTCTTATGTGCAACGAATTCCACAACAGACAGTTCAAGTGTGCCCAGTGGGTTCCGTCGCCCTTGGTCGACTCCAAGTACAACAACTTGCGTCCCAATGAAATGGTTTGTGCCGCCGTTGGTTCCGAACCTGGTCAAGAATATGTCCAGGGTACCAAATACTTGGCTGTGGCTTACCGTTATTCCAATGGTCATAAGTGGAGAAACTGGGGTATCACTGTTGGGTTCATTGTCTTCTTTTTGTTTGTGTACATCTCTTTGACGGAATTCAATAAGGGCGCTATGCAAAAGGGTGAAATCACTTTGTTTTTGAGAGGCCACATCCGCAAGCTCAAGAAGCAAGCTAGGAAGGCCAACGTTGACATGGAAACTGGTACTGAAAAGGCTGCTGTTCGCGACGTCATTGAAGCTGAAGCTTACGTAATGGGAAATGAAAAGGCCGGTGATTACATGGAGAAGCACCAAGAAGAGCACAAGGACATTTTCCACTGGCGCGATCTTACTTACCAAGTTAAGATCAAGAAGGAAGACCGTGTTATTTTGGATCACGTTGATGGCTGGGTGAAGCCTGGTCAGTTGACTGCCTTGATGGGGGCCTCCGGTGCTGGTAAGACTACCTTACTCAATTGTTTGTCAGAAAGAGTTAGCTCTGGGGTTGTCACCGATGGTGTGCGTATGGTTAACGGTCATCCTTTGGACAGTTCTTTCCAAAGATCCATTGGTTACGCCCAACAACAAGATTTGCACTTGCCTAAAGCTACCGTTAGAGAAGCTTTGAGATTCTCGGCTTACCTTCGTCAACCTCGTCATGTCAGCAAGGCTGAAAAGGATGCTTATGTCGAATACGTCATTGATTTGTTGGAAATGAGACTTTACGCCGAAGCCCTTGTTGGTTTCCAAGGTGAAGGTTTGAACGTTGAACAGCGTAAGCGTTTGACTATTGGTGTTGAACTTGCTGCTAAGCCTAAGGTGTTGTTGTTTTTGGATGAACCCACTTCCGGTTTGGATTCTCAAACTGCGTGGTCTATCTGTAAGTTGATGCGGAAACTCTGCGACCATGGTCAAGCTATTTTGTGTACTATTCACCAGCCCTCGGCTTTACTTATGCAAGAATTCGATCGGTTGTTGTTCATGCAAAAGGGTGGTAAGACGTGTTACTTCGGTGATCTTGGTGAAAACTCTTCAACTTTGATTAACTACTTTGAACTGCATGGTGCTCATAAGTGTCCCCCTCAAGCCAACCCCGCTGACTGGATGTTGGAAGTTGTCGGTGCTGCCCCTGGTTCTAAGGCTAATCAGGACTACCACGAAGTTTGGAAGAATTCGGAAGAATACAAGGCTGTGCGTGCTGAACTCAATGATATGGAAACTAGACTTGGTGCTATCCCTAAGGAAGAGGACCCTGATGCTAACAAGAAGTATGCTGCTCCTCTTTGGAAGCAATACTGTCTTGTGACTTGGAGAACTTTGCTTTCTGACTGGCGTTCGCCTGGTTACATCTACTCCAAGGCGTTCTTGGTGGTGTCTTCTGCGATTTTCAACGGTTTTGCTTTCTTTAAGGCTGATACTTCAATGCAAGGTCTTCAAAACCAGATGTTCTCGGTCTTCATGTCGTTTATTCCTTTCAACACCATGGTGCAACAAATGTTGCCCTACTTTGTTCAGAACCGTGAAGTCTACGAAGTTAGAGAAGCTCCATCGCGTACTTTCTCGTGGTTTGCATTCATGGCTGCTCAAATATCGTCGGAAATCCCGTTCCAGTTTATTCTTGGTGTCTTAGCTTACTTGTGTTGGTACTACCCAGTGGGCTTGTACCGTAACGCTGAACCGACTGACGCCGTCCATGAACGTGGTGCCTTGGTCTGGTTGTTGATGACTACCTTTTATGTCTACACTACTACCATGGGCCACTTGTGCATTTCATTCATCGAAATCGCTGAGAACGCTGCTAACTTGGCCGTGATGTTGTTTACCATGTGTCTTACCTTCTGCGGTGTTTTGGCTGGTCCTGATATTTTACCAGGCTTCTGGATTTTCATGTACCGATGCAACCCTTTCACTTACCTTATCCAAGGTATTTTGGCAGGTTCGCTCGCTAACACCAAGGTTGTTTGTGCCACCAGAGAACTTGTCCAATTTTTCCCTCCTGACGGCCAAACCTGTGGTCAATTCATGGAAGCCTACATTTCCAAGGCAGGTGGCTACCTTACCGACCCTAACAGTACTGGCGAATGTAACTTCTGCCAAATGGCGTCGACCAACGCTTTCTTGACGCTGGTGAACATCAAGTACAGCGAAAGATGGCGTAACTTCGGTTTGGTTTGGTGTTTCGTCGCCTTTAACATTTTAGCTGCTATCTTCCTCTACTGGCTTGCCAGAGTGCCTAAGGGTA
This sequence comes from Diutina mesorugosa, assembly GCA_030674695.1. NCBI lineage: Eukaryota > Fungi > Ascomycota > Pichiomycetes > Serinales > Debaryomycetaceae > Diutina > Diutina mesorugosa. Next base: position 22,325 of record JAKUAI010000078.1, read on the forward strand.
ACAGAGAAAAGAAGAAGAAGAAGGCCTGAATTTGATATCATTTGTAATTAACCAATTAATCGACTAATTATGGAAAAAATTGTAGCAAAAGTCAAAAATTTGCATTTCCCACAAGATTTTGAAACTGGATCTTGTATGGGGCTAATACGAAGTGAATGGTCGTTCCAATCCATGAAAAATATAACAAATTCCTCATTGAATGAAGATTCCAAGGTGACTGTGTAACAATTTGCACAGAGAATCACATGATGGATACTTTACCGATGCTCCATAAACGATAAAGGCGCAGTGTTCCTATAAGTTCGCTCCAGCCGATGTTATTCATCTAGAAAGATTTGCGCTCATACTTTAGCGTCATTTTCTCATCTAATTATACGCAATGGATATCGAACTATAAACTTCAATAAGTGCCTTAATGACGCTGAAATGCTCTATGATATGAAGTATCGGTAGACGCCGGCATTACGAGACGGCTTTTCACACTCATTTGATCAGATAGTGCTTAGTGGATGTAACTGTAAAACTTGTATAGACGCCTTAAAGATAGCTCAAGTGTACCATATTTCGAAAGCGTTTACATCCAATGGTATGAGGGGGGCAAACAGATGCCGGCCTCTACACTCAGAGGTGTAATGAGAAATTTGGCAAGTAGTTATTCAGCAAAAACAGGTTACTTTCGTCCACTCCCACGGGGAATCGAACCCTGATTTCCCCAGGGGCATGTTAGCCAACAAAATTCTTTGGAGACAGTTAATAGTGTCCGTGACCGTTGAAGATATAATTCTTATTTTTCTCGATCCACGTTTTCAAGAAAACATGCCAAAGGGCTGATACGTTGTTCCCAAGCCGTGTTTCCTTGAAAAGAAGAAACACCGTTCGTAGAAAACGAGCGAGCTCCAGCAAGCTCGCCTCGTCAAGGCGGTGCGGTGGCAAAATATCGGGCACTTTGGTATAGGGGTGGAATTGCAGGTTTACCAATCCAAATTTTTGTTTCTTGAATGTAATACTCAAATTTCAAATTATAAATAATTAACCCAAATAACCTTTTCCAATATTTTGTAAGTAAGGTCCCTTGGCCCAGTTGGTTAAGGCGTGGTGCTAATAACGCCAAGATCAGCGGTTCGATCCCGCTAGGGACCATTTTTGCATTACTTACGACGTTGAAGATCCGAAAACATAATTTTTGTTAGGTTTGAGAAGTAGATTCTGATTTATTTAGGATATAGTTGGAACTATTTAACTTCGGGAGGTGGGTCTCGTAAGTGATGCACCATGTACAAGCTACCATATCTGAGATACAGAACGCATGTGCCATCAGGTTAGTTGGTGGTTTACATATGCATCGTTGACGAGGCATAAGATAATCTTGGCGAAAAAGAGAGGACCAGACGGGGATACCCGAGGTATGTCCCGCCGATCCCAACAATTTTTCACTTGCAAACAGTCTAATTACAAAAATCATTTGAAGATTGACACCGGGCTCGTCAAGGTATATTGACGTGGTTCACCTCAACGGAGAACTTCATGAAGATAATGGGAATCTTCTGGACAGGGGAACTTCAGCCTGATACCGATTAAACAGTAGAAGTGATACCAAAACGGGGCTTGCATTCAAGCTGCACGGTGCCTATGCTTTGAATAAACATTATTATGCCATTATATGCTATGTCATATCTCTTCATGGAATCTAGATTGAGAATTGTTAGAACCATTGAGATTACCAAAAACAGAATGTTGTTGCCTGGGCGGCGTGGTAATGAGGTCGTCGTCGTAGTCGTTGAAGTCGAAATCGTCATCGGTTGTTGAGTCACGGGGGTCTTCGAAGAGATATTTATTGGAATCTCTTGAAGTACTCTTAGTACTGGGTCCTCTAAACACCAGGTCCAAGTTCAGATTGGCCACACCCCGATAGACATACTCATCATCCTCGGGGTAAGGAGGATTGCTGTGACCATTGCCATAACCAGATGCAGAAGCAGATGTAGCAGCGGGGCGGTACAGATTGCTAGCGCCCCGCGAAAATCCAGCAGCCCCATAGCCGCCGGCAGCTACCGAGTCTGTGTAGCCATGTTCCATATCGGCGTCTTCTGGATTGCTGAATAACTTTTTGAATCCCTTCTCTTCGAGAGACAGAGAGTCGTGGAAATCGGGCAGCTGGTTGGCGACACGATTGCGACGACGCTTGAGGATGATGAACATTACCACACACAAACCAATGACCAATACACCACCAATCAGACCAACCAAACCACCAATGAGTTTGGCGTTTCGCAGAGAAGTGCTATGTTGCAGTTCGTTAGTGGTGGACAGCGGAAGTGACACCACTTGCACCACAGTGGAATCAGGCGAGATGATTGTCAGCGTGTAAGCCTTGTTTCCCGTCATACTAGTAGTGGTGGGGCCAGTGAGAGGGGCTTCAGTGGTAGACGAGGTGTCAGTAGACGTCGGTGTAATTGTATCGCTGGACTCAGAAGTTTCGGAAGTAACCTCCTCCGACGTCTGCGACGATTCAGTGGTCTCCGACAGTGAGGCACTTTCGGTCGTGGAAATAACTGATGATGAAGAGTGGGTCAGTGAAGGTTCGGACGTCGACCGTGTTGAAGTGGTTTCGCTTGAGAAGGAGCTTTCGACCAGCGACGTTACTAATTGAGAGGATGATTCCTCAAACAGGGATGACGGCTCCTCGGAAGAGAACAGCAGGAATTCTTCACTCAGAGACAGCGGTTCTGCAGAGGAAGATTCCTGAACCAGGGACAGCTCGATCAGCGACGACTCCACTTCCAGTGACAGGGACACTTCAGTCACTGATGTATCCAGGGTCGCCAGAGACAGTTCCTGTGTCAGCGACTCAATAAAGGGGCTTGTCGTGGGATCCGAAGTCAGTTGCTCGCTTGATGTAGGCTCTGATGTTACCAGTGGTGATGGGGTTGAAGAATCAAACGTTTCGCTGGACGGAAAGCTGGTACCGGATGGCGAGGGAGTGGGAGTTGATGTCAGAGGGAGGGGCAGTGGGGTAGGCGACACTTCACTCAGGGTCGGCGTCGTTGGTGTCAGAGGCAGAGGCGTCTCCGACGGTGACGGCGATTCCAACAGGGTTGTCGTTGGCAGATTGGTGAGCAGGGGAGTATCCGCAGTGGACTCAGACATCGTTGTGGATGGCGTCGGCAGGGGATCTGACAAGAAAGGAGTGGAAGGGGTTGGGGTCAGCTCAGAAGGAGGCGTCGACGGGGTTGGCGTTGGGGACAGCACTTCGGATGTCTGCGAGTTAGAAGACGAGCGTGAAGTAGTTGGAGTGGGGGCAGACAGCGCTGTAGGGGTTTGCGGTGTCGACAGCACGCTGGAAGGGTCTGACGTAGGTACTAGCGAATCGCTTGACGGCTCAGCTAGCGATGATGGCGAATCGTTCGAGGGGGTGGCCAAGTCAGAGGTGTCAAACCTTTGACTGGGCGACGAAAATGAAGTGACGGACCCGGGGTCGTTGCCGGTGGTCGGGGATTCGTTTGTGGTGGTGGTGGGAGTCTCAAACGGTTGTTGGGACTCGGTGACGGTGGGAGCCCTCTTTGATGTTTCGTCGGGGGAGGTGGGGAGTAATGTACCGGTTGATGGGGTGGCGAGGGGAAATGATTGATTCGAATCGGGTGATGCTAAATTTGTCGCCATTTTTTTTTTATTTGGGTCAATATTAGGGCCTGTGGCTGTGTGCAGGAAAGGGCACGGCAGTCGTCAACCCTATGAAATTCGACAGATGGTGGTAAAAAAAATGAGGTTGGGCAGCTCGGCAACCAGTCCAGCAACCGCGGACATGCTCTAGGTTTTATCAATGCTTGAACTTAAATCGTGCAGGCGCACAGGTTGTCAATTGTAGTGAGTCGAGTTCGCTAGTTGTCCCAGTGGTTTCTTAATTTATCAGTATGGCTAAAGCACGGTGCCTGTGAGAAAACGTAATTATGCATGAAATTTCCGAATAAGGTGAGGGCGGTGCAGGCACGACATTGCTATCTTGAATCTTAACTCGTGGGGTGACCCTCGTGTCAAAGTCTAATTAATGAGGTTTCACTAAACACCACCTCCATGATATTTTCGGCTTTAAAAGGTACCATAATCCATTCCTTGCCGACTCAAACGTTAGGGCAGCTCATCTCTTTTGACGCGTGTCGGCTGTAGTACCGCCTTCGATGCTCGATGTTCCCACTACAGTCAGCAACGCAAGGGGGAAAAATATTTGATCGCAAAGCCGCGAACCCATACCATTCCCGATGCTCAAGACATTGATACACCGAAGATCCATCAGCATGCTTATGAAATGAAGAGAAGGTAGTTTTATGTTGGGTACGTTATAGTGACTCAACCTTCACTAATTAATGACCAGGGCGGTCAAGCCCAATGACATCGATCAAGCATATATATGTGCCCCCTATTTAGTAGCCAATTCGCTCACTAGCTCGCAAACTAAGCTCGGCATATGTGCCCCGTGACTATCCTCACTCACCATTGCCACGGGTTTAGTTTTTCACAAAGACGGGGAAGCGATGAACTACAACCAAACCGGGAAATTACATGCATACAGCCTCACTTGAGAAATTGTTATCGGAGGTGTCGAAGCAATGTAAGAGAACCCTCAGTTATGGCGACAATAGTAAGATTTGGTGATAACTCGTACCGACCACGGGCAATCCAATGCCAAGGATGACGTGTTTAAGTCTGTGAAATGTGGTTGTTACCAATGGTGAAATTTCCTCGTATTCAGTAACATCGCAACTGGTCAGTCTCCGTGGCGTTTGTGGATTTATTCGTACAGTTAAAATAGTTAAAATAGCAAACTCTTGTGTCGCTGATTTCAAGAGCCTTGCATAATCACTAGCAATTCCCGAAGTGAGACAAAAAAAAAAAAAAAAACCCTTGTTTCAAAAGATTATTTACATTAATCATTAATATTAATGTGGGGAACATCTCCCACGATCATAAAAAACTTCATCATTAGCCAGAAAATTTTGTTTTATCGAGATTAGCGCTTCGCCATACGCTTAATCATCCAATCCTTGAAGGCAAATACCGCCATCTCCCATGCCATCAACAACGTCACCAATCCCAACGACACGTTCAAGATGAACATCGTCGTCCACCCGTGCCATTCGAAAGCGTAAATGATGGGATCTGTCAGTTCCATGAAGATCGCACCTCCCAATAAGAGGCAGAATGACAGGATCACCTCCGTGAACGGTCTGGTCGGGGTGGTCAACGACGTGTTCTTGGGCATGAGCATCATTAATAAGTACAGGGCCCCGCGGAAGAAGCACCCGTAGAGGAATAAGTTACCCCACAAAGTGTGGATCTCCGTAGACAAAGACAGCGCCTGGGCGTGCTTCAGCATGAGTACCCCAGTCCAGAAAATGGTGAGTACGGGGAACGGGTTAGGAGAATACCCTGGCAGCGCCTTTACCGCATGCGCGTCCAACTCCGCCACATCGGCGACATCGGGGTTGGCGAGGGCATAAGCCCGCGCATCGGTAATTGCGCGTTCACGACGCCACTTGGAGAGCTTAGCCTCACAGATGAGACCACCGAAACCGCAACCAATGTAAATAAAGGCAATCAGAGCGTGCTGCAAGTCCTTAGACGTCCAGGCACCACCAGCACCAGCCAAGTGTTCCAAAAAGATGTTGGAGCAGCCGTAGATAGAAATTAAAAGCAGCTCAACAAACTCCATAGAGAAGGTGCCGGTGGGTTGGCGTTCGTCGGTCTTCAGCCCCAAGCGCCGGATGAACTTGTGGTTCCACGCCCAGCCCTTGTTGGAGAACGCACCCATGTACCGGGCCAACGTCACGAGACCATAGGTGAAAAAAATACCCCCCTTGATGAAGTGAGCCAACATATTGAACACAGCCTTACCCTTGCCAAACTCGCCCAACACCGCAATGGCGGTGGGCACGAGCGCGAGGAAAAAGGCAAAGTTACCCCAGTTGAGAATGTTGAACACAATCAGCGACACAATGTACAACGAGTTCAGCACCCGTTGGAACATGGGGAGCTTGTACACCCTGGCGAAGGGGTTGCGACTGGGCCCCTTGAACACCTTCATTTGCTGTTCGGTCAATTCAAACAGCAGCAGGCTGCTCAGCTCATCGGGACGCAGCAGCGTCAGCTCGCGGTCGCTCAAGTCACGGAGGGGTTCACCTTCTTCAATGTCGAAGTACTGGTCGACACGAGCATAGTCAGAGTTGGCGCCAGTCAAATATTGGGTGCCGTAGTACACGGTGGCCGCGACGTACTGCGCCACGGTGGTAAAGAAAAGCACCCACAACATCGTGCCGTACTTGTTGCCGGGGTACAAGTCGGGGACCAGGTTGATGAAAATCAGGTAGTTGAACAACAGCAAAAGCACGGCGGCAGTGTGGACGGTCAACACCGGCATGTACCATGCCAGGCCGACGTTTTTAAGCACAAGAGCGATGGGGTAGATGAAGATGAACGAGAGAAGCCCCACAATGACATGGACCCAGAGCGCCGCCCGGTGGTTCAGCGGGGCGTTGAAATAAGTCTCGGTGTCGTAGTTTTCCCACCACTGGCGCTCCAACGGGTCCAACTTGGTATCGAGAATGGGGACGCCGTGGGCGTGATGCATCAAATGAGGGGTGGGCTGGGTCATATTCATGGCGTGGTCGTCGGTGGCGGTGGCGGTGGCGGGGGATTGAGTCCCCGAGGGTGCTACCGCCATATCCATGCCATCCTCATCGTGACCTTCGTGTCGGGGTTCAAGCGCCGTTGCTACTGCGAGGGGTATGGTCGCCAACGACGCAATTGCAACGAACTTCATTGTTTGCAGATGGGTTCGAAAGTAAGCGGGGGGTGCGGTATATGTGGTGGTGAATTAATTTTCGACGTCTGGTCGAGCCGGGGGGTGAGCCGGTTTATGTAAGGGTTGCTCTTGCAAAGCCGGGATTGCCTGTGCCTATGCGTCTCCTGCATGGGGCCCAACCAAACCAAAACATTTACTGCGATGACGGGAAAAAAAAATACCTCGTTGCGGGCTGACTAAGTGTAATCATGCCGGGGATTGGTCATGGGCCCAACTCTGTGGCTAGTACGGCAGATCCTGGCTCTGGGATAAGCGCTGTCGTCTAGGCAACGACGATGGTAGCAAGCCCTTCCAGCCCCATTGTGGCGTGGTTGTCGTAGGAATTCTAGTTTCGCATGCGACTATTGGCCGATCGGCACCGGAGGTAACCAGAGGTTCCGACACCTCACGTACACACCCGCCATGTGTGTAGGGCTTTGCTGCGGGATTTGGTCTGGGCCAGATTTCTCACCATGGGAGGGTCGTCGGTGCCGCCGGCCGGACACTGCGAGTGGGCTGACGCTCCGCTGACGCCACCGCCGATGGTTGCCGACGTCGGGGCTTGCCCCCTGGCTTCCCCGGGGTCCCGCTACCGTTGGGGCTACGACGTTTGCTAGGTCATCTCCACCCAATTCGCCACATTTAACTTGCAGGATTAAATGACACAAAAGGGGCCCGATTGTGCCCCTACAAGGGCTACACATGCTCCCGGCGGAAGCGGTTGCTCAGGGGAAATAGGGGGTTTTTTTTTTCTGATAGCGTACGGCGGTGGGGGTCAGTCTACCTTTGCTTAGCCGGCCCATAATGCCACTTGCTCGCAGGCTACCGTATTATCCGTGCGCACGTCATGATCACATGGACATACTCGGTTCGGTGAGGTTGCGAACGCCCCAGCTGCCCAGCGGGTGAGGGTGGTGGTTGACCACAAGATCGAGGGAAAAATCGGTGGCAATTACACCTGGTAGTTTCTTTTTCCTCAAATTGGGCATATGAGCAAATTTCCCCCGTCAAAACGCTGAAAGCCGACGACGACAAAGCGGTGCCGTCAACTACTTTTCCGGTAAAATGCGCTCGCACGCAGTCATCCAATTCGCACCACCGGTCGGGGTAATTACTAGATGCGTTATTGTTTACCAGTCACCCTAGTTGCACATGAGACCCAACGTACACCAAAGCCCATCACAAATACGTAACCTGGCTATAACCCCGGGAATACATTACCACGCCGCATCTCCGCTACAGCCCTACGCCCACTACTTGGAAACCAGGTTGAAAATGCTGGTGATCGGAGTTTCAAGCAATCCTTTTGCCGGTGCCAAGAGAAGGATGATGCACACAGCCCCCGAGGCATTTCCTTAGCCATATTTCTACCTAATCCGCATGAAGTCGCTACTGCCTTGGGCCATTATTCTATACTTAAAAGTTTAACCTCGCAGCAAGTAGCGCTGCTTCGCCTGGTTGCGTTTTTCACGGTTTCCCTTGAGCGGGCCATTGATCATGTCTGCCGTCACCCCACCCGATATAAGCGTCGTCCACGTATTAAGCTTCTCGAAACCGCTTTTATGCGTCTTGTAAGCCTCGATCTTTTTCGCCATGCTTTTCTTGTCGTTGGTAACAAACGGCCCCTGAATCTCCAGCTTCTGGTCAAGTTGAAGCCCCCCCGCGATAATAAATTCCGTTTCTTTAGTGGCTGACCCCAGAATGTGGTCACCTCTATCGTTAAAGAATACCGTCTCAAAGGGACTCATCACTTTACCTGACACGTTAAGACCGTTGCCACGAATGACATAAAGAAAGTAATTGTAATCGGCGGTTAATGATTGGCGCCATTCAGCTCCCGGTTTGACGGTGAAATGATAGAGCTCGATTGGCGTGTACGTGAACTCTCTGGCTACTCCCACACCATACAGCGACCCGCAGATCACTTTCACCGACACCAAGCCGTCGTCGCTGGTGTATACGGGTACCTCCCACTCGCGGAGGTCGCGATACCGCGGGCGACACTCCTTCTGTTTCCGGGGCAAATCCACCCAAAATTGAAGCAATTCCGCTGGCTGGCCATCGGTTGATGGTACCGGCATCTCCAGGTGGACGATGCCTTTGCCTGCAGTCATAAACTGTAAGTCACCGGGGTATAATACGCCTTTGGACCCAGTAAAGTCTTCATGGCATATCGCTCCCAGTAAACAATAAGTGATCGTCTCTTGACCACTGTGAGGATGCTCTGGAAACCCATCGGGACGATTGGATTTGAAATGGTCAAACATGAGGAACGGGTTGAATCGTTCAATAGAGTTAGTGCCAATCAGCCGCCTCACCCGGGCGCCGGCGCCTTCCGATTGCTCGACTCCCGTCATTACTCGTTGTATCGATCTCGGCTGAGACATGTTTCGATTGCGGTTTCCTTCCTCAGACTCACTTAACTACGGGTTTTCCCCCCCGCCTTATCGGGGTCGAGGTTAGTCACCTATTAGTCGGTGCGGCTCATGTCATCCTGGATCCTGTATATGCTCAGATCGTTTGGAATCGAAGTGAAAAATTTCAAACTCACTGGAAAATCAGATAGAAGTGAAAAAAGCACTTTTTGGTGACTTAGTTCGTAGCCGTGGAAGACGTGTAGTGTGTAATACTTCATTTTAGCATTTGTGTGTGATTTTTCATGGTATCATCGCCGACCATATATTAGTGAGTAAATGATACCAACGATACCCTAGCTGGATAGTTCACGATAAGCTTACTACAAACGTCGGTCATTAACCTTTCTATTACTATACAGCGGTACACACCTAGAATTGCAAAGCTTGCCCCTTTTGCTTCTTGTCACCACCCAATTCGAAGTGCTTGCATCTCTTCAACGAAAGTTGAGCCTTGGTCTTGCACACGACACATTCCAATCTCAAGACAACCTTCTTGGTGGTCTTGGCCTTCTTGTGGAAAACGGGCTTGGTTTGACCACCGTAACCGGATTGCTTACGGTCGTAACGTCTCTTACCCTGGGCGAAGAGCGAAGCCTTACCGGCCTTGTATTGGGTAACCTTGTGCTGGGTGTGCTTTCTGCACTCCTTACCCTTGCAGTAAGTCTTTCTAGTCTTGGGAACGTTGACCATTGCGGAGCTTGGTTTTCGTAGGGGGGTCAGAGTTTTTCGCCTGGCGTACCAAGGGCGCGGTGCTAGTGCGGTGTGCGTATAACACGGCTCACGTGGGTAGGGTCGTAACCCTAAACGCGCGACCCCAATATAGCGGAATGGCCGTCCCCACATCGAGGGCCGGCTAACGCTGGTGTATGACGATAAACTATACGGAGATAATTGTCGGTGGTATGAGAGGTGTTTTACTTGTAGAGAAGTTATTGAGACCAGTCAGTGAATCTCTATACCAATGGCGTCATTTTACACTGGCCTACACGTTCAAACTTAAAATATAACATGGCATCAAATTTTGTCATTACACTTATGGAATCAGGCTCTCCATTTCTTGGAGAAGCATTCTTTAATCGCGGCGCCACCAGGGCACGTGAAAGCTAAGACGACGGTTGCTCGTCCGCCTGAGAGTAGTTTTGCACCTCCAAAAGCGAGGAGTACAACGTGGTGAGCTCGGCCAAATCCGACACTGCCTCCGTCCGTAAATCATAGATCATTTGCTGGAATGAGTGGGACTTAATGACCGCGATCGGAAGTCTATTCTCGGTTAAAAACTTCATAACGTGCTTGTGAAACTTCATCGCCGAGTAAGGGGCATTGTCAAAGTCGGTACGAATCACCCGACGCTGCTCTAATAAATTGTGGTCCAAGCGACGTGACTTGCGCTGACTCTCAGCCACCGTCACCCGCCGGGGGTCGTTGCCTCGAGGCCGGTTATATGCGTTGTTGAGGTTCGTTTGTACAGCGACTTTGTTTTCGTTTAATTCGGGGCTAGCATGGGTCGCCGGCACTACTGCGGTAGACATCTGGTTTCTCATTGATGTCGACTCAATGACGTTATCGGTGACGATATCGTCTTCTTCCTCACGGTCATTCGGATAGTTCATTGGTTCCCCCAGGGGAGTGTAGGTCACCCCGTAACCATCAATGGGGATCGCTCGGGAGTAATTGACGCTGTTGGGCTCTAGCTTGTGGGTACGCAAGTGCTCGATGAGCTTTTTCGGCAGACCTTTGTCGGAAGGCAATCTGACAATGATTTTGCCACAGAAATCGCAAGCAGCGACATTGGGGTCAGTGTAATCCTGGACGAACCACAGCCATACCCACAGCCGTTTTTTAGCCCCAAACTTCACCCCGGGACGATTCTTCCGGCGCTTAATCGGCTTATCGGCGGCGTTCTGGGCGGTTTCATGGCCCTCGTCGGTGGTGGTCAATGCCGTGGACACTGAAGCATTCGTCGGGCCTGAGGGTCTGGCCTCGTCGGGCTTATCGGAACCGATGACTAGCGCAGTATTTTCACGAGGTTGTGGTGGTGGGACCTCACGAGAACCATCCTCACGATTGTAGTACCCTGCGCTCAGTCCGTAAAACAGCATGCTTTCCGAACGTCAACGGCCGAAAGTGATCCAAAAATGTTGTTTTGGTGCGACCGGCACTCACCCCGGGAGACGACACGATTGGTGACAATCGCGTGAAAATGAACACAACACGTCGCTGCGAGTAATGTTCGATTACAGTTACTGTGCTCTGTATAATGCCGCTAGTTTCATAATTGCCAAAACATTATTTTTAGGGGTATATCCTTCCTACAATTACGACCGAGACTGCATATAGACACCGGACCTCCCCGTTGATGCGACTTTGAACCAAATTCGGTGGTGTAACCAGCCTCCATTCTTCAAACATGTGGACGGCGTGACGTCCCAACAAGCACGGGGACCGTGTTTACATTACTTCCAAGGGGTCAATAGAAGAAGTCTTTACTCTCCACTTTTTCTCCTCGGAAAAGTTTGACATGTCGCCAAAGTATCGCGACCAATTAATCCGACCATTGACCAGCTTCCTTTAATTCGAAGCGAAAGGAGCCTTCGAAAGCGGGCTTTCACAACTATAATCGTTAATGCATGATAGTTGCGCAGGGATACAGCCCCGTTTCTAATGTTGACCAACAAGGAGGTGTGCTGGTTTTTGGTCCCTACTGGGAATATCTGTCTCGGCGGACATATGCATCATCGCGGCCTCGGAGATGCACCGTTGAAAAGTCAACTTAGACTTTTTTAGTTTGACTTCGATGATCGTCGGACACTAGCAGGTCTTCATCTTCATCATCGACTAACATCACTATAAATAATACAAAGTAAAGTAATGAGGAAGCCTACATCATCTTAGGGTCCCCGTTCATGCGCGACGCATAATGCAGCATTCATGTACGTCATCATGGTTGCAAAAACCTTTCGGAAAAAACCTCTCGTGGGGCTGGCAAAAGCGCCGAAGATGAGAATACGTGTCGTAAACACTTTAAAAAGACAAGCGCCGGCCCACATTAGTTTTTCACTTTACCCGAGTTTCCATTTATTGATACGGCCCTAGTGATGCAACTCCTCCTCCGTTTCCTCCTTTTATCATCCGCTGTTCAGAGTGCTGTGGTTAAGCTTACTCGAACTCGTTTACATACTGCTACCGTTGAACCCACATGGCATACCAATGTCGTGGTTGACTACACAACAGTGACCGAGATCGAATATACTACCACAATTGTGACTACCGTGTTTGGTGCTCCCACTACTTATGTGGCGGCCACCACCTCGACTGTACCCATCGTGACCCAGCTGACACAAAAGGCTGCGGATACTGACATTGTTACTAACGTTGAAGACAACCTACTTCTAGCAGCACCCACTGAGGGTGACAACACCGTCACCACCAGTGCAGCTCCGGAAGTGGCTCCTCAGACGCAGACGACGTCAGCCATCCATGATACTACTCAGCCCGTGTCTTCTGCGATTCCACAAACAACTAGTTCGTCAGAAGATCAACAGATACCATCTCAAACCACTGGGTATGTCATTGACTACACTTTGGATGACCTGGTTGGGCCTACTTTCACCTCAGAGTTGCCTCTGAGTACCGGCCAATGGTTGATCGAAAGCGTTTCCACTTACACCTCTGACGGATTTTGCGTTGTCAGCTACGACTACTATGAATCTGACGAGACCGATTGGATAACACTGACGCGTACAGTATACGTCACTCTGACAGCGGCTTGAACACATACATCTCTGATACCTCTGACCTTCATTCTCTCACCCACTTCTTCTGTTCGCCTGATCCTGTGCAAGAATGCCACTAGGGACACTAACATACTAGAGAGAGCATGACTGCTCCAATATGTTTTGAGACAGAAGTACTACAAATGGCTCAGGATAATACGAAAAGCTGCTACTGGCCAAATACCCGAGAGAATGTTTATCGATTGTGGAAGTCCGTGAACCCCATCACCTACTTTGAGACTACACATCATGTCACGATACAATTATATGAAGGTCACATTGACAATTCTTCAATGACCAAATTTATTGTTAACTTCACAAAAGCTTTTGACGCTTTTTTTTCAGGTTGATTGAACAACTAAAATCCCTGATGATTTCGATTAGATGATCTTAATTCAATTTTAGTAATAATAATAACTCAGACACTAATTTATAAACGCTTTTAGTTTACCATTCGTCACAACATTATAATGGCCAGAATTGGCTCTAGGGTCGGAAGACCCCGCCGGTACAGGGCTGTGCAACAGCAAGATGGAAATCTCTTCCAAGGACAAGTTTACATCGAAGCTTCAGAAATTCAAGTATACTTTATTAAATTGATTTTTCATCCATGACCGCCGGCAAAACATGTAATATGAAGTTCCAGCTCCTTTGAGTTCACCTATAACTTTACATTTGTGGACCATCTTTCATCCTCAATTTGCGTAGGTATTCTTTTTCAAAAATGGCCTTTTAAGCAAAATCCATACTCAAATTTAAGTTTCCTTCATATATTTCTTCGTAATTTCTTTGTAAGATAAACTAAAAGCCATTTTTTTCAAAAATTTTTTTTATCTAATCGTGTGCATTGATCTAACTGTAAAAATATGTCTAAGAGGTCCATCTTAGAGGATACTCAAGTGTTCCACCCTCGTACAAAAAAAATCAGCTAGATCGCGCGGTGTG
>JAKUAI010000079.1:0-34807 GCA_030674695.1 Diutina mesorugosa
CCGAGTTCCTAGGTATTAATGTAGACTCTTGGCTCAATGTAGGACAACAACTCCACTACACTAGTAAGTGAACCCGGCAGTTTCCTTACTACCCCAACTTGCGTCACCAGATTTTACAACAGAAAAATTTGCACTCCAGTTTAACCGGTGATAAGAAACAAGAGGATTTAGCAGATCTTGGACATACCACCAATTAAATGTGCTCTCGTCCAACAGATGTAGAAGAAAAACTAAATTTATATAACCAAGGTTGCGAAATCACAAATTTTCGCGAATTATCTCAGGAAAATTTCTAACCTTGGTGTCGACCACGGGCTCAAGCACATACCTATTGTAGAGGGTGGCGCAGTTATCAAGTACCAACCAGACACTTAAATAAGATCAATAAATCAATCATAAAATAATATTCAAAGGCAATAAATAAAATTTTAACGAGAAATCACCGGTGCCGATCCTCTGCCCCGCTTTCTCAATATCTGCCCCTCACGGGTACCTGTCAAGAAATGAGTCGCGTACATTAAATACATAAAAGAAATGAGACAGGTGAAAATATGTGCAGTATTTCGGTTTAGTGTAACTGAAAACTCACAGCAACGGACGTAGCGACATTTTAAGGTTTACCACTTGCGAGTCAGTCGGCTAGGGTCTCCAAAACTTCGCCTAATCACCCTACATTTTCATATCAACGAAACATGAGACAGACAGCATTCTTGCTCCTGCTACTCGGCATGGTGGCAGCGCTAGGCCACGTTGGCGACGACGACAACGCTGACGAAAACGGCACCACCGCCCCGACCTCGGTGTGGGTCACCACCACTGTCAACGGGGCGTTGGCCACCATCCAGGCCCAGTACACCCAGTCGTTCCAACCGGTGGCGTCGCTGGCGGCCGAAGTCCCCTCCGGTGGCATTGGCCTCGGCTCGCTTTCTGGCGAAGTGGGCAATGCCCGCACCTACGATTCGACGACAGTCTCCGGTGGTGCTGCCGGTATCACTGCATTGGGAGGGGTATTTGTTGCGTTGGGAGGTCTTTTGCTTTAAAGGGTTTTACATCTGCTTTTAGTTTTGGGATTTATATACAATTTGAGGATACAAATGGTCTTAGAAACATTTGTAGGTGAGGGAACTGATAGAATTAATGGAGGTGCATTGCGATCGACTAATGAGGTTTAAGGACTTGGTTTGCAGTTGTGGAGTTGTCGACCAGCCATGTGTTTACCTCATCCATGCGCCGATGCCTAAAATGGATGCTTTGTAAATGTCGATCGAAAGAGACTTGTTGGTGATTCGAATCGAGGACAAATTCTGGTCACCCGAGTACGGCAGTTAGCTAATGTTATCAAATAGAGAATTAGAAACAATTGCTGGAAATTTAACATCTTCTTCATACTGACTCTTCGAAGCTTGACATGAGAAACAAACGATCAAGTAATTGCACCAACAAAAGGGATAATACTTTTGCTGATGTTGCAGTTCAAAACCATGTCATCAAGTAACTATTTTTAAAGCACTGTCAATCGAAACATTTTAGTTTTGTTCATAGTATTACCAGATGAAACTCACGAAAACTGCAAACATCGTATCACGGATTGGGTTGCAACAAGTCGCTGATGAATATCTATTGGCGTGCTTAACTAGCATGATCTATACAATCTATTGCAAAGCTTGCACCAAGTCTTCGATGAGGTCTTCGACGTTTTCCACCCCAACCGAGATTCTCAACAACTTAGTGGAGCAGGTAGCATCAGACAACGCCCTCCATTCGATCAAAGATTCCACCCCACCCAAGGAAGTGGCATGAATGAAGTACTTCAACTTGAGAGGGAGTTCCTTAGCCGTTTGTTCGTCGGGACACTCAATGGAGAATACCGGCGAGTGACCATTGGGCATTTGCTTGGCGACAAACGGTTCCGTTTGCAACAGAGAGTGGTAGATTTTCGCCAACTTGGGAAGCTTATCGATGTCGTCATGGAGACGCTTGACGATGGCCGTGGCCAGCTTCCATTGGCGGTCGACTCTCAATTCGAAAGTGCGCAACGACCGGATCAAAAGCGACGCCTCGAGGTTGGCAATGTTGGTGCCCAACAACAACCGGTCCTTCAACAACTTGTCCTTGGTCTCGTCGTCCTTCACGAGCAACAACCCCGCGAGGAGATCGGAGTGACCGCCAAAGTACTTCGTCGCCGAGTGCATGACGATGTCAGCTCCCTGTTGGAACGGATCTTGGATGGGGGGAGGAGCGAAAGTGGAGTCGACGACAACCTTGGCACCGTACTTGTGCGCCTTATCGGCGTACTTTTGGATGTCGATACATACCCCTTCAGGGTTGACGGGGGATTCGAGGTGGACGACATCGCCCAGCTTCACCACGCCTTCGAAGTCGTCGTCCAAGCCGATCTGTTTGACGCCGTAGTTTCTCGTCAAAATGTCAGCAATACCGTGGCACCCGTGGTAGGCCTGGCCGATGGCGAGCGTCTTCGGGTTCAAGAGGCACATGGCGGCGTTAAACGCCGACAACCCGCTCAGGTACACGACACACTTGTAGCCGGTGATCTGCTCGACGATCGCCTCGACCTGTTCCGAGTTTGGGTGCGATTCTCTCGAGTAGACCGGGTTGTTGAGGATGGGGGGGTCGTCGGCGGCCTTCATCCACGTCGACGGGTCCTTCGAGTACTTGAACGTCGTGGCCACGTTGATGGGGGGCACCACGTCGGGCACTCTGCTCAAGTCGTCGGCGCCATGGACGCCTCTGGTGGAAAGTCCAGTCATTTGATGGAGAGAAAGTCGTGGATGACAAACGGTTTAAATATTGCGCTCGAGGCATCCGGCCAGGATGTGCAGCAACGATGCGTTATGGCGTTTAATCACCGCCATTCGCCGGGTCAAAACTCATCTACTCTTCGGCAGTAGTAGGGTTTAAAGGTCTTTTTTCAGGGAGACATTTTTCAGAAATCTTTGGTGCATTTCTGTGTGAGATCCTAAGAAATATTTCGGTGTTGTGTACTGCGAGTGGAGATTTTGTGGCAAGGCGCGCGGATCAGTATTGCTGTTGCACAAATAGGGGTAGTTGATGGCGACGGAAACACATCCGGGGCAATAAAAAGCCTTTCCGGAAGTCTGCACGACGAAGCAAAGCCTCTATCGATGTATGTTGCCGCCAATCGATCCTCATCGAATAAACCACATTGCGCGGCAAAGCAGGCCAAATTGCGCGTGGCAATACACGAAATTGCGCTTTGAAAATTAAAACGCGCAATTTTCTACCCCGAATTATAATGACAGTATCATCACAAAATAGACGTTTACTCATGTACTTAACGGCCAGCCTGAGCCTTTCACTCACTCAAAATATAGCCCACAGCCATGCGGAGGCGTCAACGGAAGTGGAACCATGCCTACCAAGCGCAAGATCGCACAGCAGCTATCTCATGATGATATGTAAATAGAAAGCCCAAGATGTGACATCAACAACTGTCGCAGTAGCGCCACGCCTCTCCTACTCTGTTTAACGTAGATATACAATTAGATCATTAAATCATAAGCCTATTAATAAGTGTTACCCTTGGAAGATTTCCTCGCCGCCTTCGTGCAAGTAGTTGCCGGGGACAAGCCCCACCCGCCCCGCGTGGCCGGGCCCGCACGCCGCCAGCAACTCGGCCCAGTACCAGTCGTCCTCCTGGCGCTGGATGATGTACATCGTCCACCCCTTGCGGAAGAACATCTCCAGCTTCTGGTTCAAGTCGTGCGGGTCGGGGTTGGGGTTGGGGTGGAAGGTGTATTTGGCGCGGGCCTTGCCGACGATGGGCTGCTTCAGCACCGGGGTATGCGTCGGGATCCGCGCCGCCGGCATCAGGTGTCGTTTGTTGGCGTGGGGCCTCAGCGCCGCCTCGGCGGCGGCCTCGGCAAAGTCGCGGGACGGGTAGGGCATGCTCTGGCGGCGCCGGTCGCCGGGGTTGGTCTTGGTCCGCGTCGCCGGCTCCATCTCCACCATCTCCGCCGCCGCCACCAGCCGGAGGTCGGTGTACAGCTTCAGCGGCAGCTTGATCATCCGCTTCAGCTTGCGGGGGTCAAACGTCTCCGGCTGACTGGGTTCGGTGTGGATGGTGGGGGCGTACGCCAGCTTGGGGCGGCCGAACGTGAGCGACTCGTAGCGCACCGCCACCTCGTCCAGGTCGTCGATGTAGTCCAGCGTGGGGCGGCGGTGGGAGGCGGCGGCGGCGCCCTGGCTGCGGCGGAACTCCTCCTCCTGGGCCTGCTGGCGGCGCACGCTCTTACGGTACCGCAGCACGTCGCCGGTGCCGCCCAGGTTCAAGTCGTCAAGCGCCTTCAGCAAGAAGTCGACGCTGAAGTCCTTCATGATATTCACTTTAGGTTGGGGGTCTAACGTGGGATGGGGCGCTACCACCGGTTTCAGCTGGCGATTGATCTGTTCCTGGACCTGCTTCAACTGCTGCTCGCCTTTACGCGCCAGGTTCCACAGCCGTTTCGACGTCAGCGAGTAGTTGGACAGCGTGTAGTTTGTCGGCTCCGAGTACTTGCTCAGCCCCTGGGACTGGCGGAGCTCGGGCTCGGAGAACACTTCATTTTCGTCACGTTCGGAGTCGTCAAAGTCCTGAGGCGGTTTGCGTTTGGCCTGGGCTCGCTGGGGCAGGACGTCGTTCAGCGCGACGCTGGTCGCCTGGTACTTCAGCGCCGCCTCGACGGCAGCGGCACCAGGGTGGATGTGGGACGCCGACTGGGGCGCGAGCAACGGCTTCAGCAAGATCGGGTTGTATTCGGGGTTCTTATACTCGACTTTCTCCGTGTGCACTTCGGAGTCGCCGGCCTCGCCGTTGAGATAGTCGACGAACTTGGCGTGCTCTAAAGTGCTGTTGCCGGTGCCGTAGGCCTTGGTAAACTCCAGTAAATCGGTAGCGGGGTTGATTTGGGCGAAGGAGGTCCGCGCCACGTCGACAGTGGCGTCCTGGTCGACACAGTAGGTAGCAATAACATTGCACCAGTTGAAGCAGTTCACTTTGAGCAACTGGATCCGCTCCAACTCCAACTTGTACAAGTCCAGCAACGCCACCGCCCAGTCCTTCTTGTAGATGTCCTGGAGCTCGTTATAGGTGGTGATGGCCATCTGGTACAGCTTGCGCAGGTGCTGGGCCAGCTGCTGGGCCTTCACCTGTTTCACCTGGTACTTCTCCAACTCCTTCCCCCACGTGGTTTGCACTTGAAGCCGGAGCCCCTTGAGCATGCCACAGTCGTCTCGGTACCGCGTCTGTTCCTGCTCCAAATGGTGCTCGGCCAGGCTGAGCTTGTGCAAGAGCTTGGACATATGGTTTAAAATCTTCAGCGTCTTCTTATCGTAGAGGTGGGCGAACTCCTTCAATTGGCGGCAGTTATCCTCCATCAGCTTGAGCTGTTTGCGGCAGTTGTCGACGCCGTGGTGGTTCTCCACCATCAACAGGTCCATCAGCACTTTTAGCAGTCCCGTCTCGTTGCGGCCGATGTGGATCCGCCCGAGTTTGTCGAGGCGGCGGATGTATTCGGCCTCGACGGCGATGCGCTCAGTGTAGTACTTGATGACCTCGTCGACGGTGTTGTGGCCGTGTTTGATGCGGTGGTGGATGACGTCGAAGGCGTCGTCGCGGCTGGTGCCCCAGAAGTTCAGGACAAACATGGCGATGGCGACGGGGATGGGGTCATGGGCAGGCGACCGGGTATTTCTAGTGCGAGTGGCATTTGTTTTGGTATTCCCCGATCGGGACGACGTCGTTTACGCGCCAGTGCATCTGTGGTTGTGAGCCTTGTGGCGACATAGCTATCACAACTAGCTATAAACAACTGATCGAAACCATAAATATTAAAATTGACCAATACCACAACCAGACGTTTCAGTAGTAGATTCTAATAAAGTATTACAGCAGCCATACTACGAGCGTTGTCAACTTCCAGTCCATTTCTTAAAACCTCTATTGAAGGTATTTAAGCTTACCGTATGACTCCAATGACACTTTAGACTCATAGCAAACAAGGTATATATTAGCCATATACGGCTCTGTTGTAAAGCCTTTGTAAATTGGCCACATTAGCACATCGCATTAGCACTAACCTTTGATATTCAAGAGGCTCAATGTATGATCAAAACAAATATCTAACTCATTGAACTTGCCCTGATACTTTGCTTGTGTGACCGTACTGGACTCCCACTGCTAATGAAATGTATTACATCCAGATTTCATTGACCATCGGTCATCGTTGATCATATAATCACACTCATGCCCTACAAGATTTTGATACAAGAAATCACTGTGTCATTAGCTATTGGATCTGGGACTTAAAGCGCTTCCACAGGGGGAAGCCCTCGATGAAGTTCATCACCGCCCACTGGATCTTGGGCCACAACGGCACCCGGTACTTCTTGCACATCGGCAACATCACGAAGATCACCTCGAAGATGTGGATGGCGTACATCGCGGGGAGGATCTTGTACCCGTGCTCCTTCAACCACCCGACAGCAGGCATCAACAGCGCCGGCAATTTATTGATGATCTCACCGGCAACGGGGTCCAAGTACCGGTGGAACAGCTTGGCGTCGAGCTTGTTCCACACCGTGAGAGCAAACACCACGTACATCAACAACTGGTCGGGTTGGTTGGGGCCAACAGCAGTGGTCACTCGCTGGTGGGAGTACCCGCGCTTGTGGGCGGCGTACTTCGCCATCAGCACCAACTTGCCCTTGACGTGGGCCAATTCCGTCACCTCGATATTTTCGCCCTCGTCGGCGTCCTTCCACTTAATAACCGCGGTTCTGGCGACGCCGTTGACGCGGTAGCTGATGACGACGGCCTCGGTGTCGATGTCGGCGAGCTTGGCGCTGTTGGCGTCGGGGACGACGCCGACGTAGGCGACGACGTAGTCCTCGATCAGCAAGCCGTGGCCCTTGTTCATGTGGGAGATGATGCGTTTTTGGTGTTCGGCAGTCGACATTGTGTGGTGGGTGGTGGTTGGTGGCGACAGGAGAGGAAATATGGCCAGCGGTTGCTCAGGGTTATATTTGCTGCGCCATGGCATGTGCTAATAACAGGCGGAGGCGACACCACCGCGGGAGGTTGGGGAGGGGTAAAAGTGGCAATCTAGTGCTAAACGAGGCATCTACAACGACTGGAAAATTAATTGAGGGGGCTGTCTATCTAAATTTGTCTAATTGGGCGACAATTGCTTCGCAATGGGGTCCGGGGTGGTGGGTGGCTTCAGGGGGCGTGAGCTCTATCGAGGAGAAAAAACTTAAGGGGGCCCCGGGAATGCCGATGACCACTGCGAAATACGGGACCAGTGCATCTGTCCGTGGCTCCAGTTGAGGGGTGATGACACTAAGACTAATGGGGATGAGGGATCGAGGGCATAATTGAGCCGAGGGCTACGCTGGTGGCGGGGGTAACCTACTCAAACGGTGGTCGCGCCAACTCCGAAGGTCGCATTTGTGGGGAACACGGATAGGATACGGTTTAGGAAAGAAGCCGACAGGGTGTGAGACTGCAGGGACATGCCGAAAGCAGTAGGCCTCGCGCTCGGAACGGCTTATCACCCGGTCCGCTTCTAGCCCCACCAAGACACAATGGTGGCCAGTACACAACCCCCCCACCCCCTGACCGCAATTGACGTGGGGGCAACAACTTTGTTTTGTAGTGCCATGACAAACACCCTCCAACAAGGACCGGCCTCAGTTCCAAACTGATTAGACTTACACTTGAAAGGTAAATGATCTCAATAATTGAAGTCCACAATGTTAAGACGGGGTCGATATTCGCACAATACAGCACGGCATTATCTACTGATACCCCGTCGAACGATGGTCGACCACTACGTGTGTTCCAAATTGGGGTTTTCAAGACATCCTCATATCGAGTGGAAATCAACCTTATTCGGATTGTTTTGAGGATATGAACAACTAAGAGATTACTTGTTGCACTCATTCAGTCTCATACAAAGAGATCACTATCATGATTGAAACTTTGAGGACAACGGGCAATGTTTGAAGCTAGCTTTTAGCTCGATATCTTATAAAACCAAGACGTCATTATCCCCATCCCCACTGAAGTCATGTCAAAAGACGATATGTTAGGGATTGAAAGTTCCTTGTTTACGTTGACCAAATGCTATTTTAACATTCTCATCGGTGACTTTTGCTGGCAATTAATTGGAACTTTCCCTCGTCTACTGAACCAGAGACTCAAACTCTTTCGGAAAGTCAACAACAGTTAGAGATAATCGCAAGTGTGCTTGACTTCCTCCTTCAGCATCATGTTTATCCCTTTTTGTCTTTATCGAAAGGAGTTATTTACATCGCGAGGTATAGACTATTTCGCCAAGTGTATGTACTCGAGTACCATGATTCCATATTGCACGTCATCAAAGATCTATTATGTTGGCTGGTCATTACAAGAAGACAATTTTATTATTCTCAGTCCAGAGTTTACATGGCCCGGAAAATTACTTCTTATCGAAACAAGTTGGCAACACCAAGAACCTGTAAGTGCTATAATTTAGGAAACGACATCTACGAGGTGGCGTCGCAACTTAGTTCCTTGAACGACTTATTTGTTGCAGAAAGTCCGCCAGATATGCTTTCGGAGTTTCCTACAAACATCAGACGCTTAGTATCGTCAAACTCAACACGAACCACACCGGTTGACTGCTGTTCACGTTTTCGGCTGCTGCTTGAGTATCTCGAACCAGGAGAAAGAGTCTACTTTGGAAACTGGCCACGGGTAATACGGCGAAGATCCAGCGCAAGCTCTGCAAGCTTGTTTCCGCTCAGTGCCTAGTTTCATAAGGAGGATTTTCCGATATGTGTGTACGACCATGAGGCCTACACGTTTAAGCGAGTCCTGGGTGAATGGCAAGCGATTAGATTCGAGCGAAGTCAACCAAGGAATAGTCTCTTGACCTGATCAGCCATGCAATCGCGCATGGTTTTATTTTTGATGGCCATTGCGTTACGAGTTTTCACACTATTGTCGTTTGTGATGACGAATTCTCACCAATCCTGGATCACCGAAACTATTTCAAACTACTTTCTCGAATAAGTACGGAACCCTTTCCCGATTATCTTCGGTTTTTCAAATTCAGCTGAGGACATTGACTATAAGGCGTAGATTAAATTATTACAGATGGTATCTCTTCACCGCATTTAAGCCCTGAGTATTAAAACAATTGTCCTAATGTAATCAATAACCATCACGTCAAAACCTTAGAACAAAGCGTATTCTTGTCACCTTGACGCACTCCACGATTTCTCTAGCGGCCGTTTTTTTTTCTTTGATGATAGGTAACGGATGCACCTTCGGGGGTTTTCGGAACTACCGAAGGGAGATTGACATCAATGATACAAAAAGTCCCCAAGCAACTGTATCACTCAAAAATTGACAATTACAAACCTTGGTCATGCTGTATCAGCTGATGCTACCATTAACAGATAGTCATGGGGGCGATGGGGGCTGATGTCTGGAGTCGTCCTTTTGCTTAGGGGGCACCTGCATATAGTCTGACAAAAACGTGCGATGGTCTTCGCGGTCAAATCTGGAGTACGCCCTCATCGATCCCCCCGTGTCCCCCAATGTCGACTAATTCGATCAAGTTGTTGGCCAGCGACGTCCACCGCGGGCTTGCCGAGCTCGTCGCCCAGCGGCTCGGGATGCCCCTCACGCCGTGCGAGTTCAAGCGCGACCTGACGGGCGAGATCCAGTTCTCGATCGACGAGCTGGTCCGCGACGAGGACTGCTTCATCATCTGCCAGATCGGCCTGGGCGTGGTCAACGACCGCGTGTTGGAGTTGTTGATCATGATCAACGCCTGCAAGACCGCCTCCGCCCGCCGCATCACCGTGATCTTGCCCAACTTCCCCTACGCCCGCCAGGACAGAAAGGACAAGCTGCGGGCGCCGATCACCGCCAAGTTGATGGCCGACATGTTGACCACCGCCGGGTGCAACCACGTGATCACCATGGACTTGCACGCGCTGCAGATCCAAGGGTTCTTTGACGTCCCCGTCGACAACTTGTACGCCGAGCCCCTGGTGGTGCGCTACATCAAGGAGAAGGTCAACTACAACGAGGCGATCATCATTTCCCCCGACGCCGGTGGTGCCAAGCGGGCGGCGGGGCTTGCCGATCGGTTAGACCTCAATTTCGCCCTTATCCACAAGGAAAGAGCCGTCGCCAACCAGGTGCTGAGAATGGTGTTGGTCGGTGACGTCACCGACAAGATCTGCATCATTGTCGACGACATGGCCGACACCTGTGGCACTTTGGCCAAAGCGGCCCAGGTGCTTTTAGACAACGGCGCCAAGCTGGTGATTGCCATTGTCACCCACGGGATCTTATCGGGCAACGCCGTCGCCAACATCAACAATCTGAACTTGGACAAAGTCGTGTGCACCAACACCGTCCCGTTTGAGGACAAGTTGAAGTTGTGCCCCAAGTTGGACACCATCGACGTGTCGGCGGTGTTGGCCGAGGCGGTGAGACGGTTGCACAACGGGGAATCGATCCTGTACTTGTTCAAGAACGCTCCTTTGTAGACGATTATCACGATATCATATAGGTGGAGTCGTAGCCCCACGCATTACACATTCAGAAAGGCCAGGAGTAGACGTGTTGTCCGTTCAGGGTTACAGCTGCCAGTGTGGCCTTAAACAGAGGAAATAGAGGGCCTCAATGCTAGCCGGCACTCTATAGCATGTATCTTTTCTGAATGATGAACCATAGATCAAAGACTAAGTCAAAGGGGGCGATCTTAGTCGGTGTAAATCCTCTCAAGGTTCACCAGGTAGCGAGAGATGAAATCCTCAACCTCATGGGCCAATGAAGTGGAGATTCTTTTTCCCATTCTCTCCATGGCTAGGTCAATGGTGTCTCGGTAATCGCCGCCGCCACAGATCGCTAACTTTGTGGCTCTAATCAGAGCCCTACCGATGACATCAAGCACCCGAACCTGAAGCACGTAAAGCTGCTCAAACATCGTAGTCTGACACTGCATTCGTGCCCTTTGGTGGCACTTAGCGATGTCTTCTTTGGGGAGGTGTAACTTATTCAATGCGGCAGTATAGTCATATTTGTAGGCCCGAGTTGCCTGAACGAGGTGTTTGCCAAATAAGAAAAGGTTTACTCTGAGAATGTGGTTGAATTGGATGGCAAACCGGTCAATGTTGTCTGTAATATGATGATGGAGGCGGCACTGGACGTCGCGGAGGCTTTCTTCCAACTTGAGTTTGGCGGAAACACGAAACTCGGGGGCTAAGTAGTGTTGACAGCAGATGTATTGGTAGCTGTCCACCTGATGAACGTATCCCAATAGTTTATCGAGAATTCTGTTGATCAATTGGGCTTGTTGAGTGAGACTTGCACCAATTACACTGAACTCAGAATTGATAGACCTGGGGTTTAGGACGGTGTCAAATAGTGTCGAATGGTGGGAAACGGGCAGTGAACGAACACTGTAAACTGAATCCATGGCAGTGTCCAGGGTGACTACATCAGTTTATCTTATATCTCATATGGTCGGCAGTAGGTAGTGCTCGATCATAAACCCCAAGAAAGTTTCCGGTCGCCACAGTCTCGTGTGCCGACTGTCTGTCTTTGTCTCCCAGTTGCAACTTCAAGCCGTCAGCGACCACAGCACCACCTGGCGACCATCGATGAAGACTATGACTATGAATCAGCGCTACTCTATCAAAATCTACACCGAATCGGACCTGTGCTTTAGCAGTCACTGTAGCTACACCATTTAAAAAGATCAATGGTGTTACTAAACCCCTTCCTACTCGCCGTTTGATGTTCAAGTCGTGTCTCTACTTGAGGTATCCATCGCGGTGCGGCACTAACACTTCCCCACCACCCTCATTAATACCCCCAAAATGGCTCGGTACAAGGCGTGTCTCTTTGACATGGACGGCACCATCATCAACACCGAGGACCTCTACACGGTGGCGGCGCTGCAACTCCTCGCCCGCTACGGCAAGGGGCCGCTTTCGTGGGACGTCAAGATCCACCTCCAAGGGCGCCCTGGCCCCGAAGCGGCGCAGCTCTTGATGGACAGCTATGGAATCAACGACATTAGTGTCGAGCAGTGGCAGGCCCAGGCGTTTGAGATCCAGGAAGACCTCTGGCGCCAGGCCCAGTGGCTCCCCGGCGCCCTCGAGTTACTCCAATGGCTCAACGCCAATAATATCCCGATTGCCTTGGGAACGTCGTCCAACACTAAGGCGTTCGGTAGGAAAACCGGCCATTTACTGGAAGGGTTTGACTTGTTTGGCAAACACATTGTTTGTGGCGACGATGCTCGGATCCCTAAAGGTAAGGGGAAACCCAACCCCGATATCTGGTACGCGTGTCTTGATCTGATTAATCAGGAGCGTAAGCAGGCTGGGCTCGAGCCGATTGCCATCGAGGAGTGCATCGTGTTTGAGGACGGGCTCCCCGGGGTGATTTCCGGTAAGAATGCCAATGCCCATGTGGTGTGGATCCCTCACCCGGAAGCGAGACCGTACTTGGGTGGCGACGCGGCCGAGGCGGAAGTGGTGGGCACTAATGGGACTGTGCTTAACTCGATCAAGGACTTTGACAAGACTCTAGTGGTGGACAACAACTAGATGCCTTTAACACGGTATCAACTATCCCAGAACAATTATTTTAGACTCATAATAAAGACACTAGGCGTTAGCCAGAGAACAATTCGTAACGTAAAGCCTTCATAGTGAGCACAATCACCTATGCTACTCATTTACTCGATAATGCTCAGTGCATTTGCTTAGTCTCCATGGTTACAGGAAGATACACCAAAAATTGAGCAAACCACAACCGTACCAACGAAAAGCACGCCTTGTCGATTCACGTGTATTGATCTCGTCGATATTTGTTATTGTTTGATATCGGATCTTGTGGCTGGGGGTGCGGTGGCTTATCTGCAGTACGTCACCGTGAGGATCCGACCCGCTATGGCCACTGGCGGCGTCTACACCATCGTCATCGACACCGCCTCCGCAGACTTCCGCCGCGGCGAGCTTTCCATCGAATCCGTATCCATGAACGAGCCGGTGCAGGCCCTGGTCCTTGGCGAGGGCACCGTGCGCTTGTTCCGCCACCACGACGCCGCCACCGACCGCTGGGCCACCGCCGCCGTGGCGCTGACGGCCGCCATCGTCGCCGTGCCCAACTATATGACCCCCGACGACCTCTGTCGGTTTGTCGGTACCCAATACCTCAAGCAGGTGAGCCATCTCCGCATCTTACGCCTGAGCAAAGCCAACCGGTTTATGGCGCTCCTCAAGTTCCAGGACGAAGCGCAGTGCCAGAAGTTTGTCGAGTGCTTTGACGGCAAACAGTTTAATTCGATCGAGCCCGAGTTGTGCCATGTGGTCGCCGTGGCCCAGGTAGAGGCGGAGCTGGCGCTAAGCCGCCACCCGCAAATCGCGCCGATCATCGCTGCTGACGACGCCGCCGACGAGCTAGGCGAGCTCCGAGAGCTCCCGCTGTGTCCCGTGTGCCTTGAGCGCCTCGACACCGCCATCCTGGGCCTCGTCACCATCCCCTGTTCGCACACCTTCCACTGCCACTGCCTCACCAAGTGGCGCGACGACACCTGTCCCGTATGCCGTTACCTGGCCCACCCGGCGAATCGGGAGGTGAGACACACCCTCGCTGGTCCCCAGGAAGGGCTGCTGCTGCGTGCCACTGCTTCGTCGGTAGACAACTCGTCGCCCGAGCACTGCGACGACTGCGACGTCACCCTGGACCTCTGGGTGTGTCTTGTGTGTGGCAAGGTGGGGTGCCTGCGCTACGCCCCCCACCGCCACTCGCTCGAGCACTTTGTGCTGACGGGCCACTGCTTCGCCATGGAGCTCACCACGCTGCGGGTGTGGGACTACGCCAGCGACCGCTACGTCCACCGGTTGGTGACGAACGACGCCGACGGCAAGCTTGTCGAGCTCCCCGACAAGGACATGACCGGCGCCGGTGCCACCAAGCTGGCGGAGGAGAAGGCCGACGCCGTCACCTACGAGTACGACCAGTTGCTCATCAGCCAGCTCCAGCTGCAGCGCGAGCACTACGAGCGGCTCCTCAGCCGCCAGCAGCTGGGGGCGGCGCCGTTGCAGCAGCTTAGGGAGCGGTTAGCGGCGAAGGACCGCCGCCTCCAGGAGCTCGCCGCGCTCAACGACGGGTTGCTGAAGAAAGTCGAGTTCTTGGAGCAACAGCACCAGGAGCTCGTCCGCCAGAACCAGGAGCTCGCCCACCAGAGCCAGGAGCTCGCCGACCAGGTCAAGGACCTCATGTTCTTCCTCGACACCCAGGCAAAGTGCAAGGACGACCCCGAGATGCAGCAGGGGACGGTGGTGGTGACGCCGGCGCCGACGCCGCGGCGGCTGAAGAAGAAACGCAAGTAGCCCGATCGCTCGATTGGCCGATTGCGATGTGGTTGCTGCCTGAAGCCGATTTATTTGCGGCTCGATTTCCTGCCGATTTGTCGATGCTATCAGCGCGCTGTCGGCGCAGTGTCGGCGGGAAAGTCGAGTGTCGAGCACCCGGTGCAGTGGTTGCCTCATGACAACGACAGGCGCCACCACTTGCAGGCGTCGCCGAAAAAGCTTATTAAGGGCCCGCTGCCGCTACTAGTGGATTCTTGTTTCCCCTAAATGAGCCACCACCCGAGCTTGCCCAGTTTCCTGGCGTTGGTGGCGCTGTTCAGCGGGCCGAACCCGCTGATGGAGGCGCCGGCGCCGTCGCTGGCGGAGTTGTCGTGGCTGACGCCGCTGGAGCTGGCATCGGCGGCCCAATTGGCGACGGCGGCAGCGACGGCACCCCCCACCGCCTATGGTCCCTGGGGCACCGAGCTGGCCTACTCCACCATTCCCCCGTTAGCGCCGCCGTTAGCGCTGGGAGTGCCCGGGGTGCCGATGTCGCTGGTGTACGGGTCGCCGTGGATGCTGCTGGCGCTGGCGGCGACGCTGTCGCTGGTGTTGCTGACGCCGCCGCACCCGCCACTCAAACCGTCCCCCGAAGCCCACGACCTGATCTACACGTTGCGGGACATGGTGCTGAAGCTGAAGCAGTTCTGCGACTTGTGGCTCCGCAAGTTCCACAACATCCTCCAGGACCTGATCGAGAGGCACGGCGACAACGCCACCGCCATGGCCGAGGCGATGGGCTACTTCTACCAGCTGTTCACCGTCGAGGACATCGACGACGGCGTCGCGCTGTTGGGGGTGCTCCAGCAGGCGTTGATGGCGTTCAAGATCAACTGCGTCGCCCCCAACCAGCGCCTCGACGATACCAGCGACGACAGCGACGGCGCCCGCCGGGCGCTGGCGCTGCGCCGGCCGTGCACCTACATGGAATGCCAGCACTGTGGGTCTAGAGACACCCCCGAGTGGCGCCGGGGCCCCGACGGGCCGCGCCTGGTGTGCAACGCGTGCGGGCTCTTTTACCTGAAGTTGATCCGCAAGTACGGGCGGCTGGAGGCGACGCTGATGATGCGCACGCGTAAACTCAACGGCCAGGACCACGACCGCCGGGTGTCGTAGCTTGATGTCTCTCTGACGCTGGTATAGTAACTGATGACGTAATGATTGTATGCAGTGCGAATTTGCAAGTTAGCTTATGTGCAGGACATATTCCCAACCCCCTAATCAGTACTCCACAATAGCAACCACGCCCAAACATGTTCCATCAACTTGTTTTGGCATTTTGTGTGATGGCCGTTGCAGGTGCTGACGGCTGTGCTCAGCTCATCGCCCAGTACCGGGCTACCCCCGTTACCTACCCGTTCCCGTACCACCACGGCCCCCACCAAGGGGAGATCCGCTACGAGCTGGGCCCCCACTTTGCCAGTGTCTACGAGCTTGTACGTTTCGAATTGGGCGGCAAATATGCCGTGGAAGACGGCAAAGTGGTGCTTACTAACGGCAACAGTGCTCCCTTGGTGCTTTCGCCGGCTGCGGCTGAGGACCAGTGGGGCCCCCCAGAAGGGTGGCGGCAGCGGTTTGCCACGCAGGATAGCGACGCCAATGACGACATATTCGACTGGGACGACGACGGCATCGACGACGAGTTGGTTGACGATTTCCTCCGCTCGTACTGCTCAGTCACCCACGAGCAGTGAAGGCTCGACAATTCCGACACCGAGTGCCCCGCTGCGCCAAGTCCGACTCCGACAACGTCAGCCAGTCTTTCGGGCAATTAAGCTTTAAGGTTGGGAGGTAGGGTGGCGGTCCCGTAGGGAGGGGCAGCGATGGTGTGTGTGGTAGTGTAATACTCTTTACGACTGTGATGAATAAATGGTTTACGAGAAAGTAGGTATGCTTTCGAGAGAAGCAGTGAGTCTGTGGGGTAGGCATAACTGGTAGGGCAATTGGTGGTGCCACGGGTGACGGCACTGGCAGTGGGTGGTGTACCCCGCAAAGCTTAAATCAAGACAGAGGGCGCGGGACGGCAAGTCTTGGACTGGGTGTCGGAAGGCGGAGCCCGACGCCGACTCCAAGAAATCCTGCTCAGTTCTGGAGGGGTCACGAAACTCCAATCTCCCTGTGAGCTGGGAGTGGCGCTACAGATTTGCTCTATATCTTCAGTGGGCTGATTTGCTCTATAGGAGATGGCGATTGGTAGCAGGTGGTGATCTTGCACACGTAGCGAAGCCGACGTCATCGTCACCCGAATTCCACTGGAGGTGACTCCATCAATTTATAGACCTGGCTACAATCGATATGTGCTCCCATTTCTTCCCTTAGACAGCCGGCACATAATGGGAAAGTTGAGGTGCGGAGGGAGGTAGGCTACAACCGCAAAAACTTCTTGTTTGGCACGTTGCTGCACCATGTACACGGGTCATGTTTCACTCGACCTCCCTAGACGTCATTACAGCCTCTATCTTACCTCATCGGATCACGCAAACTTCTTTCCCCCTATGAACAGTAATCTGCCAATCCAATAGCAAAAAAACTCTCAATAACTAGTACATGCTCAATAAAACCATTCCTTCCACGATTTCAAGTGTCTACCACATAATTTATCACGATTTTCGTGGGGATTTTCCGTTGGTGTCGCTGGCCCCGGGGCATCGCGCGAGGGCATCTCATCGCGCCTTTCGCCCTGCTCCCCCTCTCCATCACTGACACCATGGGCGACTCGCAGCTAAATAGCAACGAGGTGGCGTTCCCCAGAGGTGGGGCGTCGGCCTTGACCCCGTTGGAGGTGAAGGAGATCCACCACCAGGCGGCCCGCGACGTGTTGTTCGAAGCCGCCGACCAGAACAAGCGGAAAAAGCTGGCCAAGCCCACCCAGCGAAAGAAGGCGAGGCGGGCGCCCACCAGCGACGCTGCCGCTGAAGAAGATGACGAAGCCGTCATCGACCACTTGCTGCTCAAGCTGTTGCCCAAGGGGACGCCGTTGTTGGGGCAAATCGTCCACGTGGGCAAGCACGAGATGGCGGTGGCCGTCACCGATAACATCGTCGGTTACGTGTCCATCGCTCACGTTTCCCCGGAAGTCACCGCCCAGATCGAGGCCTACGAGGACGCCGAGGCCCTGGACGACGACGACGACGACGACGACGGCGCCACCATCGCCAACACCGTCAACCCCGCCCCCGAGCTCACCAAGTTGTTTAAGGTGGGCCAGTGGGTGCGGGCCGTTGTCTTTTCCAACGAAGTCGACGACAAGCTGGGCAAGCGGAGGCTCCAGCTTTCGGTGGAGCCCCAGGAGGCGAACCAGGGGATGGACGCCGACGACATGGTGGTGAACAACCTCGTGCAAGTGTCGGTGGCGCTGATTGAAGACCACGGGGCCATCGTCACCACGGGCATCAGCAAAGTCCACGGGTTCATCCCCCACAAACACCTTGATGTCACCCCGCAAGTGGGGCAAGTGTTGTTGGCGCAGATCGAGCTGGTGAAGAACCGCGCCGTCACCCTCAAGCGGGCGCAGCCGATGAACAAGAAACTCGCCGTGACCACGATCTCCCAGATTGACGCTGTCAGGCCGGGGATGGTCGTGAGCGCCCTCGTGGCCCTGGTGCTGCTGGGGCTCGCCTGCCGCTTGTTCGGGATGATGGACGGGTCGGTGGCGCTCTCCCAGCTCCACGTCTTTGACGACGCCACGTTGGCCCACAACTACGCCGTCGGCCAGCCCGTGACTGCTCGGGTGGTGGCGGTGGTCGAGCGAGAAGGCGTCAGGCGGGCGTTGTTGTCGGTGCTTGACCTGGTGGCCAACTTGGACGCCACCGTGGCCAAGCAGGCGGCGTTGGAGGCGTGGCCCCAGGGGTCCCGCTTCGAGGCGGCCACCGTCGTCGGCGCCGACGCCGACTTCATCTACGTCAAACTCAGCGCCGACTTCTACGGGCAGGTGCACAAGCTGGCGGTGGACCCGCTGGCGGCGCTGGACATCGCCCTGGTGTACGTTGTCGGGAGCACCCACCGCGCCCGCGTCACCGGCTACAACGACGTCGACCGGTTGTTCACGTTGACGATGGACCCGCTGAAAATCGACTGCCAGTACATGTCGGTGGGCGACATCCCCCTCGGCGCCACCGTCCCCGTCGAGATTGTCGACGTCGAGGGCGAAGGGAGAGGCATCAAAGTCAGGCTTGTCTCCGGGGGGTTTGACGGGTACGTCGCCCCCGCCCAGGTGAGTGACGTCAAGTTGGTGTACCCCGAGCGTAAGTTCCGTCCCGGGCTGAAACAGGTGGCCCGGGTCGTCGGCAAGCGTGGCGGCTCGGTGTACCTCACCCTCAAGAAGCTGTTGTTGGCGATGGACGAAGACGACATCATTTCGAGCGCTGACGACGTCGTTGTCGGCCAGAAGCTGTTGGCGACCGTCGAGCGGTTTGTCCCCAACGGGGCGATCGTCGCTTTCTTCGGCAACGTCAAGGCGTACTTGCCGAAACACGAGATCCTGGAGCTGTTTGTCGACAACGCCAGCGACGTGTTGCGCGTGGGGCAGCTGGTCCCCGTGACGGTTCTCTCGAAACACACCGTCGACGACCAGGTGAGAATCACCGTCACCCGGCGCCAGCTGGCCGAGCTCGGCGAGCAGCAGCGCCAGGCGATGGCCACGATCGTCCCCGGCCACTTCCGGTCCCAGGCGACGGTGGTCGAGCGCACCAAGGACGCCGTCGTCGTCGAGCTTGCCGGGCTGGGGCTCCACGGGACCATCCCCAACGGGCTTCTTTCCGACGGCAACTACGAGCAGAACCAAGCGTTGGCCAAGCTGATGGCGACGGGGTCCACCGTCGACGTGTTGGTGGTGGAAAAGGACCCCCGCTTCCGCTCGGTCACCTGCACCACCAAGCCGCTGATGCTTTCGGGCGTCGTCCCGTCGTCGTTTGACGAGGTCGAACAGCACGTCGGCGACACCCTCAGCGGGTACGTCAAGCTGGTGACGCTGATGGGGTTGTTTGTCGCCTTCGCCAACCGCTGCGTCGGCCTTGTGCTTGCCCGCCACGCCGCCGGCGCCAACGAGGACTTGGCCAAGGCCTACTCGAAGTACCAGCTGGTGCTGTGCCGCGTGTTCAACACCGACGTCGACAACCAGCGGTTTTTGCTCACGTTGGGTGGCCAGGGCACCGCCGAACTCTTGGTGAACCCCGTGGACAAGACGAAGAAGCTGACGCTGGAATACACCGACGGGTGCATCACCAAGGGGAGAATCAGAGACGTGACGCCGCTGCACTTGGTGGTGGCGTTGGCCGACAACTGTGTCGGCCGCGTCGACGCGCTGGTGGCGTTTGACTCCTACGACGACGTCGCCGACGCCAAGCACCCGTTGCTGGGTTTCAAGGAGGGGAAGAAGATCAAGGTCAAGGTGTTGGGGTTGCACCGACCGCGCAGGGGCCGCGGCATGCCCCAGGAACAGGCGGCGCAGCACCAGGTGTTCGACCTTGCCATTGGCAACCCCGAGTTGAAACTGTTGAATGAGTACCAGCCTGGCGACAAAGTGGTGGCGTTCGTCAACAGCATCCACTCCGGCTACGCCTGGGTGTCGTTGCTGCCCTCGGTCGCGGGCAGAGTGTCGTTAATCGACATCAGCGACGAGCCCAACCACGACGTCGCCCTCGGGGAAATGGTCCGCTTGACGGTGGTGTCCACCGACGCCGAACACAACGTCGTCAACTTGAGCGGTCGGCTGAACCCCATCACCCTGTTTGACGACGTCAAAGTGGGGCAAAAGCTCCCCTGCCGCGTGGTGAAGGCGATGGACGTGCTTGTGCTCGTCGAACTCGGCACCGGGGTGGTGGCGCTGGCCTACATCACCGACGCCGTCAACGACTACACCGAGACGCGCCCGCTCCCGGAATTGTTCCCCGAGTCGACCCTTCTCGAGTGCACCGTGATCGACCTCGACCACGACGCCAAGCGGATCGCGGTGTCGTTGCGCACCGACCCCAAGGACCCCACCATCAACTCGGTGGCCGACTTGGAGGTGGGCAAGAAGATCAACGGGTACATCAAGAGCATTGGCCCCCAGGGGGTCTACGTGGCCCTTGGCCGCCTGACCTACGCCCTCGTGCGGGTGTCCGACTTGTCCGACGACTTCTTGGCCGACTGGAAAAAGCACTTTAGGCAGTTCCAGCCGGTGACGGGGAAGATCACCGAGTGCCGCCAGGCGGGGAGAGTGTTGATGACGTTGAAGGACCTGGAGGTCAACGGCAACAACACCCTGTTCAAGAAGTTCGACGACATCAACGTCGGCGACGTCTGCGAAGGCACCGTGCGCAAGGCCACCGACTTCGGGGTGTTTGTCAAGCTCGACGGCTACGTCAACTTGCTGGGTTTGTGCCACAAGCTGGAGATCTCCGATGCCATGGTCAACAACCCGCTGGAGTTGTTCTCCGAGGGCGACAGAGTCAAGGTGGTTGTGTTGCGCAAGAACGTCGAAAAGCGCCAGCTCTCGCTCGGGATGAAGGCGCTGTACTTCACCGAAGACAACGACGATGAAGACGATGACGAAGATGAAGTTATGGCTGAACCCGACGACGACGCCGAGGACGAAGACGTCGTCATGGAAGAAGCCGCCGGCGACGACGACGCCGACTCGAGCTCTGACGACGACAACGCCGCCGAAGCCGAACCCGCCGCCGGGCTCGCCACCCTGGGCTTCGACTGGACGGCGCTGATCTTGGACCAGATCAACGACGCCAGCGACCTGGACTCCGACGACGACGAGGACTTCATGAAGAAGAAGAAGCGGTCGAAGAAGCAGAAGGTCGAGGACAAGACGGGCGACCTCTCCACCCGCGCCCCCGAGTCGGTGGCCGACTTCGAGCGGTTGATCGTCGGTAACCCCAACTCGTCGGTGTTGTGGATGAACTACATGTCGTTCCAATTGCAGTTGAGTGAGGTCGACCGCGCCCGTGAAATCGGCCACCGCGCGTTGAAGACGATCGCCTACAGAGAGGAACAGGAGAAGATGAACATCTGGATCGCGTTGCTCAACTTGGAAAACACCTTCGGCTCCGAGGAGACTTTGGAAGCCACGTTCAAGGACGCCTGCCAATACATGGACTCCTACGTCATGCACCAGAAGCTCGTGGGCATCTACACCATGCTGGACAAGCACTCCGCCGCCGACGACGTCTACCAGCAGATGGTGAAGAAGTTCGGCAAGGAACATCTTTCCGTGTGGACCCACTACGGCGAGTGGCTCATGGACCGCAACCGCGCCGACGACGCTCGCGAATTGTTGGCGAGAGCCTTGCAGGTGTTGCCCAAGCGTAGCCACATCGAAGTGGTGCGCAAGTTCGCCCAAATGGAGTTTGCCCGTGGCCACCAGGAACAGGGGCGGACGTTGTTTGAAGGGTTGGTCCAGGATGCCCCCAAGCGGATCGACTTGTGGAACGTCTACATCGACCAGGAAATCAAGGACGGCGACAAGGAGAAGGCGGAAGACTTGTTTGACCGGGTGCTCGCCAAGAAGATCACCAAGAAGCAGGCGAAGTTTTTCTTCGGCAAATGGTTGGAGTACGAGGAGAAGATGGACGATACCAAGATGCAAGAACGCGTCAAGGCCAAGGCCAAGGCCTACGTCGAGGCCCAACAATAAGTGTATAATAGTTAGCATATTAGAGTGAATCATTCGAATAGATATTGAAGAATTAGCGATGTTGATTGGTACATAGCATCCTTTATCACGGTACTAATTCCTGATCTGAGGTTGGCCTGCTACAATCATCGTGAGCTGCCCGCTTTTGAATCGCATCCGAAGAACAGCTTCACACAGCAGCTACTTAATCAATTTCAATTAATTTTATGTATTATATGTCATAAAAGACACGGTTAAGCCTAGTAAACTTCTCGTATCACACCTTGAATTCACGCTTTCGTTGATCTACTTCACGGTTTATCCTCGAAAATTGCCATTTTGAGCAAATAGGGAGATCGCAACCAGACGTATGCATTTCACATACGACATTTAGCAGTGTTACCGTGATAAATTCATCAAGTGGCAATGTTCTTGGAGTTTATTGGGGCTACTTTTCCCATGAAAAGCTGTTGGGATGCAATATGCAGGGGTGGGGCAGTGGCTCAACGGTAGAGCTTTCGACTCCAGATCGAAGGGTTGCAGGTTCAAATCCTGTCTGCCTCAAGTCCTTTTTTACCTTAAGTCATTCTAAGTCGTGTTCTAGGTGTCGGATCTGATTGCCTATATGGTCGAAGATACACCAAGCCAGCTGAGCTCATCAACCTGTAGTTCAACAAATATGCCCCAACGATATAACTGATCACCATCAATAGTCGCTACATTCGGTTGTTGACTTTATTTGGTGCCACTAGGTAGCTTACGCCAAACTTCGCTTGTATCTAAAAAGGCTAATGCCAAGTTTTTCTACAGCTGGCTTCAGTTACTCATGAGTGTATTATATTTACGTTAGTGTTTACAACTTCAACAATCTGAGGTTGAACACGGTTTCGCCGATGGTTTGTTCTTCCTCGATGATGACGTCGCCCGAGGCCGACACCTTTTGCAACGGGCGCTTGGTCAGGGCACAGATGAAGTCGTTGTTTTCCAGCACCACGGTGTCGAAGTCGATGGTGTCCTTGGTGACGTCGTACTCGACCTGGATCTCGTCGGTGGCGACCAACCCGGCCTTCTTTCTCAACTTCTGGATTCTGTTGATGATCTCACGCGCCA
Organism: Diutina mesorugosa; assembly: GCA_030674695.1. Taxonomy (NCBI): domain Eukaryota; kingdom Fungi; phylum Ascomycota; class Pichiomycetes; order Serinales; family Debaryomycetaceae; genus Diutina; species Diutina mesorugosa. The sequence goes on from JAKUAI010000079.1 coordinate 23,165, forward strand.
ACCCTTCGCGCTCGAGTTCAGGGTACATGTTGCAGTCGAAGATCACCAACACCCGGTCCTCTTGCGACGATCTCGCTTCCTGGCCGTCGGCAGCCTTGTCGGCGGGCAAACCTCTTTGTACTTGCAAGTCTTCCGCCACCAAGTCGATGCCGTCGACACAGATCTTGCCGCAGGCGGCGAAGTCCTTGACGGCCTCCAGCGTCAACTTGGGCAACGCCGCCTTCACCTTCTTGGCGTCGCCCTTCAACTTCTTACCCAACACGGGCCAGTCGGCGACCGCAGTGTACTCGACGTTGTATTCGGACTCGTCGGAAGTGATGATCAACTTGCGCACGTTGAGTTCCTCGAGGATGTAGTTCTCGAGGTCGGAGATGTCGTCGAGGTACAGTTGGTCGTCGTGCAACACCACCAACTGGCGGAGGGGCGTCTTGAGCGAGATCTGCTTCTTTTCACGGATGGTTCTCCCCAACTCGATGACCTTTTGCATTCTGGAAACGGCCAATTCGATCTTTTCGTCGAACAACTCTTCTCTGACCTTAGGGTACGACAAGAAGTGGACGGAGCCGGTGTCGTTGACCTTGGGGTTGACGCAGAAGGCGGCGAGGTCGGACTCGGGGAAGTACTCCTTGACCTTTTGGTAAATGCTGTCGGCGAGGAACGGAGTGAACGGAGCCATCAATCTCGAGAAAGTCATCAACGCCTCGGCGAGGGTGTTGAGGGCGTTTTCGGTGTCCTGCTTCAGCACCAGCCCCTTCAACCGCTTCCGGTTGAACCGGATGTACCAGTTGGTCATGAGGTCGATAAACCGCAACAACTTGGGCACCACGGTGTACAAGCGGTACGCGGCCATTTCCTCGTGGACCTCCTTGACCAACGACTGCAACAGCGCCATCAACCAGCGGTCCATGACGTTGTCGGACTTGCGGGCGGCCAGGTAGGCGAAGGGGGCCCCCTGGTCCTTGGCGAAGATGTCGGCGGCGTCCTTGAGGAATCGCAGCGAGTTGTACCACGGCAACAACACCAGCAGCACCACTTCCTTGACGCCTTCCTCCTTGAACTTGAGCGTCTCCGCCCGCAACACGGGGGAGTTGATCAAGTACAATCTGAGGGCGTCGGCGCCGTACTTTTCGAGGACGATGGTGGGGTCGGGGTAGTTTTTGAGACGCTTGGACATCTTCTTCCCATCGGCGGCGAGGACAATCCCCGACACGATGACGTTTTCGTAGGGGCAGGTGTCGAACAAGTGGGTGCCCAACACCGTCAACGTGTAGAACCACCCTCTCGTCTGATCCAACCCTTCCGAGATGAACTGGGCGGGGAACGCCTTCTCGAACTTGTCCTTGTTTTCAAAAGGGTAGTGGTTGGAGGCGTAGGGCATCGACCCCGATTCAAACCAGCAGTCGAACACTTCCTCGATTCTCTTCAATTGACCCTTACCTTGCTTGGACGGGATGGTGATGGCGTCGATGGATTCACGGTGGATGTCGGTGATGTCCTGGTTGCCCGATAAGTCTCTCAATTCCTGGATGGAACCCACGCAGACCATTTCCTCAAAGTCGTCCGAGACCCAGAGGGGGATGGGGGTACCCCAGTAGCGGTTACGCGAGATGTTCCAGTCGCGGGCGTTGGCGATCCAGTTGGAGAACCGCTTCTCCTTGATCGTCAGCGGCACCCAGTTCGTCTTGTCGACGTTGGCCAACATTTTGTCGATGACGGGCCCGATGCGGACGAACCACGCGGGGACGGTCCGGTACATCAACGGGGTGTCCAGCCGCCAGCAGAACGGGTACGAGTGCTTCATCTGCGTCGACACGAGCATCTTGCCGTCCTCGGTGAGCTTCTTGATCACGATCTTGTCGGCATCTTTGAAATAGACCCCTTTCATCCCCAAATCGTCACCCACAGTCATACGACCAGCGTCGTCGACCACCGAGGGGGGAGTGCGCTTTTCGTCGATCAACCCATGGGCAGTAGCAGCGTTGAAATCCTCCTCACCATACGACGGAGCCTGGTGGACAATCCCGGTACCGGAGTCGTTGGTGACGTAGTCGGCCAGGATCACCTTGAACGCGTAGTCCTTGAACTGGTCGTAGAAGTAAGTGAACGCCGGCTGGTATTTGAGCCCCACCAACAGCTCGCCCATGATCTTCTCCACCACCTTGTACTTGGCGGCAGCAGGCTTTTTGTATAAAGTCTTGAGTAAGCCTTCCAAAAGGATGTAGTGCACCTGCTTGTCTTCGTCCCAGATCTTGACGTACTCGAACTTGGGGTTGACGGCGAGAGCAATGTTAGCGGGGAGAGTCCAGGGAGTAGTGGTCCACGCCACCAACACCGTTTTCGGGTCGTCGACGAGGGGGAAGCCCACGGTGACGGCAGGGTCGTTGACGTCCTTATAGTTCTGCTGCGCCTCGAAGTTGGACAACGGAGTGGTGCACGCCGTCGAGTAGGGCATCACGCGCAACCCCCTGTACACCTGGTCCTTCTTCCACAACTCCTTGAACGCCCACCACACCAGCTCCATGAACTCCGGGTACAACGTCTTGTAGTCGTTGTCCATGTCGATCCACCGGCCCAAACGAGTGATGGTCTGTCTCCAGTCGTCGGCGTAGCGCATGACGATGGCGCGGCACTCGGCGTTGTACTTGTCGATGCCCATGGCGTAAACATCTTCCTTGGAGGTGACGCCGAGCTTTTTGTCGATCTCGTGCTCCACGGGCAACCCGTGGGTGTCCCAGCCGAACTTACGCTCGACGTGGAACCCGTTCATCAGGGCGTACCGGGGCAAAATGTCCTTGGTGGTCAGGGCGAGGATGTGGCCGTAGTGGGGCAACCCCGTGGCGAAGGGGGGCCCGTCGTAGAACAGCCACGGCTCCATGTCCTTCGTGAGCTCGAGCTGGCGCTTGAACGCGTCCTGCTTGGCCCATTGGTCCAAGATCTTCTTCTCTTCGTCGGGGAAGCTGAAAAAGGTCGGTTCCGCCATGGTGTTGAAGAGCGCTTGGATGAGGTGATGCGAATCGTGGTTGAAAAATTTATTTCTCGTTGTGAGCCCGGGGACCACGACTCGAGTACCAGAGTAATGACTCATGGCCAAACCATGATCTACCCCGGGAATCAGAACTATAGCGAGTTAGTTAGTTATGGGTCATTTGAAGTGTGATTGCTGGTATTCCGTTAGTCAGGGATACTGTCGAAGCGTGCTATCTGCAGGAAGATAACGGCGCTTCCGGGCCGATACCGGAGCTCTCCAATTCTACAGCTATCCTTGGTGGTGTGTATTAGTCTCGTAATATCATTAATGCTGGGAATGCTTGAGTAAGTTGTGGTAGGGCATGTCCCCGTCGTCGGGGTCGTTGGCCCAATGCAAAATGTCGGAGAACATCCGCTGGCTGATCACCTTGTCCATCTCCATCTCCGTCGCCCGCCACTGGCGCTCGAGCTCGGGGCACACGTGGACGACCATCGCGACGCCCTTGTACTGCTGGCGCCGCTTGAACTCGATCACGGGCCGCCAGTGGCTGAGGTTGGTGTGGGACAATTCCAACACGGTAAGGTGCTGGAAAAACGACGGGTGGGGCCGCAGGAGGATGTGGGGCACCAGGTGGTCGGTGAGGAGGCGGCAGTTGTTAAGCAGGAGCCGCTGGAGGCTGTCGCTGCAGTGCGCCGCAAGCTCCCACACCAGGTGGTCGGTGATGTGGCACCCGGCGAGCCCCACCGTCGCCAAGTGGCGGCAGTGGCGGGCGACGGCACTGATGCTGGTGTCGGTGATGAGGTGGCCCTTGTGTTTGCGCCCTAAGTTGAGTGTCCGGAGCTGGCGACATCCCGTGGCGACATGGTACACCCCCAGATCGCTGATGAGCTCGCACGCCCTCAAGTCGAGGGTGCGGAGGTTGGGGCACCGGCGCCCCACCATCTGGAGGAAGTGGTCGTCGACGGTCTTGGAGCCGGTGATGACGATCTTCTCGAGCGACGCCCCGAGCATTTCCACCGGGGGCGCGAGCTTGGGGCACATGTAGAGCTCGAGCCAGGCGAGGCGCGAGTAGTCGGCGTGCCTGATCAGCTCGATCAGCGGCTGGCGCGCGTGGACCAACTTGTGGAGCACCACCTGTTTCGGGCGATTTAGGTGGCGGTACGGCTGGGGCTGGGCGGTGAGGCGGTGCCAGTTGCGCTCGTTGGCAAATAGGACGCGCTCGCCAATGACGGCTTTGGCAATCGAGCACCAGAGCCGGTTGACCATCATACAGTTCGCGAGCGCCTGCGCCCGCAGCGCCAGCACCTCGAGGCCGGCGCTGGTGGTGGGGCTGTGTTTGAGGACACTCACCGCCTTCGTGGTCAGCTGGTGGATGAGCATGGCGTGGTCGAACGAGAGCGGGCGCCGCCGCACGACACACCCTTCCTCGGGGACGACGGTGGCGTGGTCGACGTACTGGAAGATGCGGTGGACGATCTCGGGGACGTCGCCGAGACGGACCGCCGCCGGGAGAGCCTGGGGCGTGGTTGGTTTGGCGTCGAAGTAGGTGGGTTCCTGGGGGTCGTACGGTGTCGAAGGGGGCAGGTCGAGCAGGGTGAGGTCGTCGCTGCTCACGTCACACACCAGCGGGGACCTCACCAACGACGCCGCCAGGTCGGTGCGCCGGTGGCGTCTGATCAGCGGGCGTTTCGCCACGCGGTACCCCGCGGGCCCCGGGTCCGGTTTCCGGTACATGTGGAAGGGGGAGGGTTGGCTGAGGAAGGGGCAGCTGTCGCTCCCTATATACTTTGCGCATCTGTCGCTTAGGCGCCAGCCATTGTTACCGGCGCTTTTAGACGGTGCACCAGGCCGTAGGGCGAGTGGCTGGTTGCCAGCTAAGATTAGTGCGCGCAGCCCCGGCGATAACCAGATAACCCTTAGTACGCTAGAACACCCTCCAAGCGATTGAGAGGGAAAGCTACCATGTCAGAGTTGGCTTGGGTGTCTGGTGAGCTAGTCTTGACTTGCCTGGGATTTCTCGGTATCCCCTGGATCTGGCTTGGCCACAAACAGAGCAGGCGCCGGTGCTGGCTGCGCACCCCGATTTCGCACCAGCCAGAAAGGCTGGAAATTCTCCACTGAAAAAAGGCGAGCACCACACGGCTGAGGCGAGCGACTATAGGAGAGAGGAGAGAGGGAGACCAATAAGCGACGAGAATGATGCGGTAAAGGGCCGATGGTGCATGGTTGGTGTTTGTTTTTCGTAGCGTCTTTCCGTTCTTGCACTTCACCCTTACCTCTCGTAAACTGGTCGTACTGGGAAGAAGAAAGGTGCCGATGCCTCGCACCTGTAAGGGACGGCGTGGAACGCGCGCTCGCAACTACACTCTCACCAAAGCTCTCCAAGCCAGCATCTGAGGCTGGGACCGACACACAACTTGTCGACGTGTCAAGCCGCAATGTCTCATCTAGATCGGGCGTGGCCACCCAGCCTTCCCCTGCGAAAACGGCCGTCCCACGTCCCTCTGTACCTATACAAGCGTGTGTTGGCCTCGGTGCTTACTTGTTTCAGGTTACCCCTTGAGCTTCGTCTCTACTGATTTCCTTGTAGTTGGTGGCTGCTATTGCTAGCACTCGCACGCTCGGTTGCCACGACTGATATCCTGCACACAACCTTTGGTATCGATCCCGATGATGATGCTGGCATCGGTGTCCAAGTACCTTAGCGGCAGCTTCGCCCTTCGTGGCGACGTCAACCGGCTCAAAGACGCGGTCAACCTCGTGCAAAACGGCTTGGTCCCGCTAATCTGCATCGACGTCGAGGCGTGGGAGCGCCAGCTGCTGAAAGTCACCGAGGTGGGCATCGCCATCTACGACCCGGCGCTGGGGCCCTCGTTGTTTCCCGCCATTGAAACCACCCATTTGATCGTCAAGGAACACCTCAATATGGTCAACGGCCGCTTTGTCCCCGATAAAAAGCACCAGTTTAACGGGGCAAAACTGTACATCATCTCCCAGCGGGAAATGGCCGAGTTCGTCCGCAACCTGCTTTTGCGGTTTCCCCGGTACGCCTTCGTCGGCCACAATTTCAGTGGCGACGTCGACTGGCTCCGCAGTCTTGGCATTAACGTCCCGCTGGACGTCCCCGTGATCGACGTCGCCGATATCTGGCAGCTTCTGCGCAACGCTGGCGGCACCCTCCACGGAGTGCTTGAATTTTTGGACATTCCTCATTATAATCTTCACAACGCTGCTAACGACGCGTACTATACCCTCTTGGCGGCGTTGGTGATCACTGACCCTAAGGTGAGACTAAAGAAAGGGTTGGACACTTACACCGAAATCAAAGGGTTATCCAAGAGCCAGAAGCGGAGACAGACGTTCCAGAAGACGACGCCGACGGAACAGGTCACCCTGGGCGCGGCGTTGTACCACCGTCTCCTCACCCCTCCCTCTACGACCACCAGTCTGACGAACAACAATTAATGAACATTTACTAGGGCGAAACATCAGAGCTAGCCGTGTAGATCTGACAAATTAAAGAAACGAAGAGTGCTATGACCGTGGCCCAACGATTGAGTAATGCTAAAGCTAGGAGGGCATTGTGTCAAACCAGTCTCCTTTGGCCCAGCTGCGAAAAGAAAACTCTTAAGTAATGCAGTTAGTGGAAGGTTTCTCTGTATCGCAGGTTGTTCTAGACCGACTCCGACGCAATGGTTTATCGTTTTGGTGGAAACGAATAGGCGAGACGGCAATTTGCAGCTACGCTACCGGCGAACCTGGTGGTATCCGCACGCAATGGTCGATAAATCTAGCTGGTGCTTCCTCATCGTATTGAGTGTGGTCGCCGTAGTTCCATTTGTAGTCGGCATAGAAAAGATCTCGCTGGTACGGGGTCAACTCTTCGCCGTTACGCAAGCGTTCGACCAAGGGTTGGAAGGGTAGTACCGAGCGAACCCGAGGAGAGTGCGGTCGTTGTCGATGTCGTTGATCAACGAGGTGAACTTGGGCGAGTCGTAGGTGTCGTTGCCGGCCTTAACTATGGGACGAAGTCGACGCTCTTGTCTTCTATCCCGGACACTCTCGGGTCGACGATGGAGACGTCGGCAAGCTTGTGACCGTGGTCAGCCCGGCGTTGCAATTCCGAAAGCAAGTAACCAAAAGTGGCGGTGGGGTTGATTTCGGCGTCCTTGATGCCTTCGAGTCGGGCTCAGTTTTCAATCAGACCCCCGTACTTGTCGAGGCGCTTGTTGGCGGTGGGGTGCAAAAATTGGTCCAACAAGTACAATTCGACGTAGTCAAAGCCGGCGTCCATCGCTTGCTTGGCGGCGTCAGGGTACACTTCTTCGATCAAGTTGTCCACTTCTTCAGTGGTCAAGGCTCGCCTTCTTCCCTCAACACCTTGGGGAGCACCGAGATGACTTGATGGCGTGGACCTTGTCGGTGACGGCTTTCCATGCCTTCAGTTGTTCAGCGTTCCCGATCCCGGGGAGCCCCCGGCCTGAGACGAGACAAACGTGGCTCCACTGATAAGCAACAGCTCTTCAGTCTGTCGTCGTAGTGTTGAACTACCAAGTCCGATGGGACGTGGTTGGCAAGCGCTCCGAATCTGGTGGTGGGGCAAACACGACGCGGTGTTCCAAGGTGTCGGCGCCGACTTCGAGGGGTTTAAAGAGCTTGGCCAACTTCGAATACATCACCAGGCACCAACCCAGTGAACGGCACAGAACTCATTACGCCACACCCGAACTTCACAGCAGAAGCGACTCATCTCCTGGAGTCTAGCAAGGGTTCTCTTGGTCCCAAAAAGTGAGTTGGTGATCAGAGGTCCCAGAACGACGAAGATGCACAGAGCGTAGTAGTATTAATTATCAGCAAACACGACCAGGAACACTCGAAACACGTAGAACGGATGGAGCACCCCATCAACAAGCAATTAGAGCTTGGTGTTGCCAAGAGGTCGCAGTTGTTCCTTAGTCATTTGAAGGGTGGTGATGGAGAGGCTACGATGGCATGGGGTAGGGCATTAATGTGCGGCGTCGATGTCAACATTTGTAAGCACTATCTGTCAGCGCGTCTTATTTTGCAGCCGTTTGGTGTCACGTGGCGCTGCAACTATGGTTGAGACACATTTCCGTAATCGCCCTGATAGATGATGCGGTGCTGATTGGGCGTGAGTCGTCCCTGCTGACGGTACGCCGAGCTTCCGACATCTCCCGGAAGTATCACGTGAGTAAACTTGAAGACTTCCGAGGGCTGTTCGATTCTCAGCGCTGCCTTTTTTCCGCTCAAATATTGTCCAGCGAGGACGCGTCGCAAAAACGCGTCTGCTCTCTTGTCGCATCGCCAGACATTATCAATACACACAACACTAACACCCTGGCCCAACAACTTTCAAACAGACGTTGCCTTTCACCGATAGCCGAGGATATTGAGAAAAAATTACTTGGTCGTGACGGTGGCGAGATGGCGTGATTATCGTCAACCACCTACAACAGCTATCGCCCAACGCTAAGCCTAACATCCAGCGAAATTTGTTGCGTACGACGTGCCGGGTATGCCGGGGTTCCCGAAACGTCCACCGTGGGCTTATCTAGAGTTATTATTGGTAACCGCCGGCCCAAATTATTACGTTTACGGCGATTTTATTGGCATGTGGTTGCTGAGAATACGGGAGAGGTGGATTTCACACGGCAGGTGGACGAATGATAATGGGCGATATTATTTTTGGCACCGCTATGCGGGCTGACGCCCGACATTTCCCAGTGGCGGTAGCTGTTGACGACGTGGTAGGGTAAAAAAGAACTCAGAACCACGCGCTCGCAACCGCTGCACCGCAACTTACCCCGAGTGACTTCACGCCCACTAAAAGCAATCTAGCGACCTCAGGGACGTTAGGGAGCATCCGAAGGCTTTGCCGCCCCCAAGATCATCGCCAGGCCGGTGGTACATATCGACTGTGCAGATGACAGTGCCGCACGTTTTACCTAGTAAATGGTGCGCTAGCGCCAAGGTCACTCACTACTACCATCACAATGCTAATGATAATATCGTTCTCGGTTTGGCGGGCGGGGGAGAGGGGAGCCCGAGGAGATTTGGCGCCATCCAATGAGAGGGCCGTGGGCTAACCACCAATAATAATTGAAACTAAAAATAATATGACCTAACCGCTCCGCGGCCACGCGACGGAGCCACTGCCTCCGGTTATGAAATCGAGGCGGCATCATGTTTTTCTGCCCTTTGTCAGTGATCGTGTTAGGTAAGCCATAGTGGTATTTTCTCGTCGAGGGGGCGGAGTGGGTGGCCCCCCAAGCCAATATTGCTTTTAGGTGCGGAGGGTGTTTGTCCGAGCGCCACGGGGCCCAGCTCGCCACCACTGGAACTACCAGTGGCTTCGGGAAATCCCGAACGCTAGGCTGAGGTCGGTGCCAGCGACGTTCGCAAAGGTGCCTGGCGAGATTGGCGCCCCTGTCCACTGCACCCCGGACGTTATGCGGCGGTGACAGTACGCGGCCTGTGTAGGGCCCTCCCGCGGGGGGTCTATGGACACTCCCGACGTGTGCCTACGTGGTGTGCCTACGTATTGGTCCACTCAGCGAAACGGTGGAATTTTCGTTTGATTTGGTAAGGTAGGATCGATTTTTGGCAAACTTTGCCTCAGTGTTTTGGTGAAAAACAACCTATTACCACACTTATGTGAACCTAGCCAGCTAAAATCGTTTCCCATTCGCAAGTTCCTTTAGGCTCAGGGTTAGCCGGGAAGCGTGAGCCACGTGAGCTATAGTGTGTTGGCGTACAGGTGCCGTACAGGATGCCTTGCTTCGGCTCAGACGACCCATCGCCGATAAGCTCATCGCAAAATTGTATGGGAATTTGATGGTAGTAACGCTACCACCCAAAGTAGAGAGAGGGCAGAGGGTGTGGTAAGTCATTGTAGGCGAGTTTTGCGTATGTAGGTCGTAAGGTGGACCGAGAGGCTTTAGCGGCAGTGTCCCCTGTCCGTGTACGTGAACGTGACGACTAGACTACAGAAGCTTGCGTTAGGCCCGTTAAGTATGTCGCAGGCCCGTTAAATATGTCAGTGAGATGTAGTAGAGTTGAGCTGGCATGAGGCCTTTGGTAGTTCAAGTTGAACACTTTTATCAATAGTTATCGAGTGATCGATATCGAGTGTTGATGGTGACCAATGTATACTGTAAAAACCAGTAATGTTAGTGACCAAGAGGAAGAGAGATCTGTTGATGAATACTTAAGAGAAGAATTGACATAAAGAATGATCTATATTTACACTGAAACTAATTGAAAGTTGAAATGGACTACCGTTCAGTGATTTTAGAATTTCACATATTCTACACTTATTTGCTTTGTTGATATCGCTTCGTTATATTACATGGTCCCGTCAACTCTATATCACCATTGCCAGGCGGAATGTGGTCATGCATACGGCCAAAAAAGATTAGAAATACATCGTGGTTTGTTTGTTTTGTCTGTGGGGAGTTTTTCTTTGTGAGGGGTGAAAGAGTGGGTGCGGCATTGACACCAAAACACCCTTCGCGCCCCCCCGTCCAAATAGGCAGTCAACGCCAAAACGTACGCCAAGTTATCAGATTTACTTATCGTCGTCCTTGACGTCGCTGGCGCCCGGGTTAGGCGTCGCCAGCGGCTGCGGCTGCGGGGTGCCCTGGGCGGCCTGGGGCGTCGCCAGCGCCGGCTGTTGCGGGGTGGCCTGCGACGTGTGCGCGAGGGGCGCCGACGGCTGTTGCGGCTGTTGCGGCTGCTGGGGCAACTGGCCGTAGTAGCCGTACATCTGGGCGCCCTGAGGGTACGCCAGGTACAGCGGCGCCGCCAGCGCCAGGGCGCCGTAGGGCTGTTGCTGGTAGTACAGGTTCAGGTAGTACGGCTGCTGCTGCTGCGACATCTGCTGGTTGTACTGGTACATCTTCATCGTGTCCAGCGCCAGCGCCTGCGCCTGCTGGGGCAGCTGGTGGGACAGGGTGCCGTTGTGTTGCGGGGCGGCCGAGGCGTACAGCGCGTAGTCCAGCGGCGCCGGGGCGGCGCCGGTGGCGGGGTTGGCGCCAGTAGGGTTGGCACCAGTGGGGGCGCCAGCGGTGTGCGCGCCGGACGCGCCGGGAGCGCCGGGAGCGCCGGCGGTACCGGGGGCGCCAGTAGCGGCGCCCAGGTAGTACTGAGCTGCCTGGGTGGGAGGCGTCAGCAGCAGCGCTTTGACGGTGGCGGCGGCATTGGGAGTAACCCCGGTTTGGATCACGCGCTTAATGTCACGGACAAACAAAGGGTACAACAAGTCGACGATGCCCTCGCGCTGGGCCATGGCGAGCGCTCTTTCGAAAGGGATCCACACCCCTTTCAAGTGCATCAGCCCAATCTTGACGACGTGGCGCACTTTTTCCAGCTTCAAGATCCCGTCTCTACGGCCTCTGGTCATCTGGGCGACATTCAACAACTTGGTGCCGTTGATCATGTTGTTGTCAGCGCGGCGGACGACGGAGACGTTGTTGGCGTCGACCTGGTAGCAAAGGGTCTTTTCGTCCTCCCACATCGTCGTGGTGACGCGGGGGCGGATGCCAGGCGGCTGGTACTGCCCCACCGTCAGCAGCGACGCCGCGTTCAAGGTGTCGGCGATCGGGGTGGCGCCGGTAGCGCCCACGGCGCCCGCGGTGGGGGCCCCGGGCGCCCCC